>CM069859.1:134140515-134263015 GCA_036172795.1 Pelodytes ibericus | reverse complement strand
GCTGGAGCAGAGGAGCAGGTGTCGGCGTTTCTTTGACTGAATCCGGAGTTTCTGTCACCGATTCACTCTAGTCAGGTAAGGTGCACTGTCACTGGATGTGGTCACCGACATCTGACCCGCCGGGGTGAGGGGGGGGGGGTGTCGACCGGACACTGCCTTAGGCATGACGCCCACACAGGGTTCCACAACGACTTGTGCTTCGTCCCGCACACCGGACCCGGTTCCCCACGGGATGCGCACGCACAAGATGGAGCTGTTGAACGAGCCAGCAAGCGAACACACAGCCCAAAACATGCCCACGGGGTGCACGGACAGTTGATACATGAATTGACACCTAAAAAAAAAAAAAGTGGTTTTAAAAAGCTCCATGACCTCTAGGGGACCGGTCAGACATGTGACGCCCAGGCAGGGTTCCGCGACGACGGGCGCTTTGTCCCGTACACCGGACCCGGTTCCCCACGCGATGCGCATGCACAACATGGAGCCGTTGAGCGAGCCAGCAAGCGAACACACACCCAAAACATGCCCAAGGGGTGCACGGACAGTTGGTACATGAATTGACACCTAAAAAAAAAAAAGTGGTTTTAAAAAGCTCCATGACCTTTAGGGGACTGGTCAGGCTTGCGACGCCCAGACAGGGTTCCACGACGACGGGTGCTTTTTACCGCTTACCTAGTCCGGTGAGGTGCACTGTTACTGGAGGTGGTCAAGTGGTTCATGACCCCGACACTTGACCCGGGGGGGGGGGGGGGGGGGTCGACCGGACACCACCTTAATACCCTGGCACATTTTCCATGTATATATGATCTTGCTCTCTAAAGTACACTCTGGCTCCCAGATGCAGACTCTGCCTCAAAACAAGGCAGACTTCTGGGAGCCTGCGTGGAGCATTTCCGGTGCATATGATCGAAGTGATTGTAACGCACGCGGTCTGGGATGAAATAGGACCCTGAGCATCTGAGATCAGGAGCTACATTGCACAGGTTGAGACACAGGGCCTGGTGCTGTGTAACTGCACTTATCTGGTAGCTTTTGGCTCCAGGTTTTGTGCATCCACATACCGGGGCCCTGTTTAAGCAGATTCTGTATCCAGATTACATGGCTAGGACAGAATGAACTAAATGACAGCCAAGCAGAGCTAAAGCAAAAAAGTAACTAAGGGAGAACAGAACTGAAATACAGAGTATAGGGCTACAGGACAGAGGCAAAACACAAGCAAGATAAAGCAGAAACCAAACTAAGGATAACAATACAAGGCACAGGGTTGTGGATAATAACATAGGAATAATTCAGGGCACATACAAAATTTAAAGGGACAGGCACAAATATAACTTTGACTACATACAGTGGACAAGGCTTAATAACACAGGAGAACACTATAAAAGATCAAACATAAATACAGGAACTAGCCTAACACTAAAGATGGAAAAATGGTGGGGTCTGGTAAGATAGAATTAAAATATTAACATTGCACATACACACAGAAACAGAGAATACCTATAGAATGGGCTGCAAAGGACAGAACAGAAACTGGTGTGGTTATATAGAAGAAAACTAACAAGGTAGAGGGAAACAGAGAAACCTTGAATGGAACAAAGATAGAATGGAAAACCAGAAATAGATAAGAACAGAGAACAAGGAAAACATGCAAACAGGGCAAGAATGAGCATAAATAATAAACAAGAAAGCAAAAGCAAGAAGAATACTGAAATGCCTGGATACAGCTTGGATGAGCCCTCCATGTGTGGTTGATTCGTGACAGTGATAATGAATCACACCGATTGTATGCCACCCATGTCAAAGCCAGTTGGCTTTGGCAAGGGCATTTAGGCATGGACAATGGCATCAAACTCATGATGCCAAAGGGTTAATTTATGCATATGCTAAACACAATGCACACATAATTTTTATGCTTTAAATTCCTATTGTAATTACCAGGTAGGTGACGAAGTCCCTTTAAATGTGTAGCATATAAAGTTCTGTCCATGCAGTTTTTTTTCTCATGAGTAACTTTCACTGATGCATAATAATGATACATGCTATTATATTTTAAAAAGCTGTATCAAAGGAGCTCAATGGCTTAATTGTCATAAGGCCAGAAAATGATACAAGACATTAGTAATCCCATACCATATTACCCATCACCTCATTAAATCAGTTCTATAAACTAACTCTGATGTATGTAGTTTAATACACGAAGGCATTTCGTAGTTCGTTATTGAAGGCATTATGACAGGTAGAAGCTGAAAATACAAGCAAGAGCAATGCTGTTTACTGTGAACACCAATCTTGCTCACATTTAATATAGATAGATATACATTTGCATTAGGTTTATAACATAGGATAATATTAATTTTTCGTTTTATCCCATTCAGTGACATAACAATATATACATTAACTATATACAATACACAGATGAATCTATAAGTAATAATTGTATTAAAATAACAGGTAAAGAATTGACGATAATGAGAAAAACGTAATTTATAATTCACACGTTTGGACTCAAAATAAGCACACGCTTCCCAAAACTCACAATGAGTAATGAAAAATAAGCACTAAAAAGAACAATAAAAATAATTATTCTGTTCGCATTTTATTCTCTTGGGGAATTGGTGGTTTTAGCAGTTATTTATTTAGGTGGATTTTTATGAGTTTCCTATTTATATAAAAGGTTATACTATGGCTTTAACATTTTTGTTGGAATCACCAGGGACTCATTACTCTGACCTATAATAATACTCTGTTAAATAGAGCTTGCAAATCACAGCTTAAAATAATTGAAAAAATATTTTATTTGATCACAGTGCAAAGGACAACACTTTTTTTAATTTAAGCTACATGAATGTAATTCAACGAATTCTTATAACAAATCATATACATTATACATTTCTTGTTTGGCTCAATACACTGGCAATGAAATACATGGATTTAAATATTCACTTTTTGTAGAATGTATCTTTTATATTTCATTGGAGAATGCATACTATTCAAAAGTTTGGGGTCACTTCGATATGTCCTTGATTTTGAAATAAAGCATTTTTTCCCCACTAAAATAACAATAAATGGATCAGAAATACAGTGTAGAAATTGTTAATGTAAATGACTATTTGAAAAGTCTTAGAGAACACTTAGAAAGTTGTGACCAAAACATGGTTTCATTTAAGATTAATTCAGAAAAGCAAATAGGTATCCACTCCACCAAAACACCACATTTTAGAAGAGCCAACTTTAACAGGCTACAGGCATCTATTGAACATGTAGACTGGGATGGTTTATTTTTCTGGACAAAACACAGAATACTTGTGGAATACCTTTAACTCCTTATTTAGGTAGATAGGGATCTGTCCTCAAAAAATCAATACATTATATGTGGGGATACAAGTGTGCACTTTTATTTAAATGCCTACATAGCTAAAGTAGCAAAAATAATACTGTCCAGAATGGACATCAAAACCATTGTCCTGAAGGTGTTAAGCACACATTACAACATTACACATACCAAAATATGCCTTTAGGAAACAAATTCAAAAGAATCAACTCAAAACCAATGTGGCTTGCCAGTAACATAAGACAGAAAATAAAACCAAGAAAATGACATTCAGACATTATAAAAATGAGGGATCAGCCGCTTTATTTATAGAGTACAAAGATGGCAGAACAGCCTGCAAAAAGGCAATTAAAATGGCATTAGAAAATTATGAACTGATTGCTAAGGAGAGTAAAACTAATCCCATTTTTTTTAAAATGTTATCTGAAATGGGAAAATTGGTTAGTGAGGACAGAAAGCAGATATCTTAAATATTTTTTTTTTTCTATTTAGACCAAGGAAGAACCAAAGTGGAGCCCCTGGAGGCTGATTTTGAGGAACCATTATAGGAAACATGGGATTATCTGACACAGGTAAAAGTTTACAAGCAATTAAACACTGTTAAGGTAGACAAGGCCCCAGGGCCCCCAATGGTACTTAAGGAGCTAATTGTGGCCATACAATTATTTTAGATTTTTAGAGATTCTTTCAGTTCAGGTATAGTGCCAATAGACTGCCCATTTTTAAAAAGGGACCAAACTTTAAACTGGGCAAATACAGGCCAGTGAGCTTGACATATTAGTGGAAAAATTATCTGAAGGGTTGCTAAAGGCATACATTCAATAATACATCTTAATTCAGACTATAATTAGTAGAAGTCAACATGGTTTTGTGTATATAGAATAGATCAGGGATAAGTAAAAAAAACTTAACTGTGAGTATGAAAGTAAACTGAATATATAAAAACCCAAAATATAATGATGGGTGTGTGTTTGTAAATATGGTGATAAAATATGAAATATAAAAACCAGTACAGAATAATCAAGTGAAAATATAAGACATAGATAAATAATGTAGATAATAAATGTTGTGGATTGGTAGAGATTAGTGCAAAATATCAAAGAGATTTTTTTTTTACAAATATAGAACACACACATGTTCCCACAATAAGTGAGCTTGATATAAAATATACAAATAATATAAGTGATTGTCTAAATAGGCAGTGAGTCTGGTAGACAATGGAATAGATATATAAAGTTATAAAACATGCATAAAATCAATTACATGTGGCAATTTCCACCTAATACTCTTAAATGGTACCCAGGTGAACAAAAGATGTATAATAAATAAATGGAGACATCTCACAGATATATCTCTTGATGTGTTGCCCTGGCAACCTGCAATCTAAAAGTCTGATATGGTGCAGTATGCAAGTAATCAAACACACTTGAATAAATATGAAAACGATGTAGCTGAAAAAAAACACTCACAAAGCAAGCTCCTATTAAACTCAGGAGCCAAGATAGAACACATGGGGTGGGCATACTTGCCAGACTGTGATCCAAATGATAAAGCACACTGGAGATCTTCAAATAATGTTGTAATGGACAAGACAGCTTAAATATAAAACACTCCACAAAGCCTTACTTTCACTTTATAAACAAGTGCACTTAAATACCGGACCGCATACTCTAACTGTTCAGTGTGCCTGGCCCCGTGTATCACGTAGCGCCTCGGGAGTACAGGACAAGATAACGGTAACGGTGGGCACAGAGGACCAAAAATCATCAGTAGGCACAGCAGCAGAGATGCAAATCACCCTACGCATTTCGTCTTAGCTCACATCTTCATTGTGTAAGACAGGTCTTGTAAAATCAACTTAACCCCTTGCTGACATAGAATGGACTGGGTCCGTCCTGTCTGGCAAAGTATTGCTGAAAAAAAGGAGCACTAAAAATGATTTTTTTTAAATCACTTTCAGCACTCCTTCAGTATTGCTACAATGCCTTCATGTAGAGGCCTTGTGCAATAAAAAATAAAAAAGCCAGGCGCTTTTTGATCATTCCGTAGAGTGATTTAACCCCTTAACGACAGGTGACGTGCCAGGCACGTCACGGCAAATCGAGGACTTGCCGACAGGTGACGTGCCTGGCACGTCATGCACTAAATGGAGTAAAGAAAGCGACCAGCGGTCGCTTTCTTTACTCTAACGGTGTTGCTACAATGCCTCTAGGTAGAGGCATTGTGCAACACCCCCCAAATGTGCAGGGGCGCGCTACGATCACTCCACGGAGTGATCGTAGCAGCCATTTAAAAATGGCTGCGCCCGCTGCACACATGTGCTTAGAAAGCGAACGATCGTTCGCTTTCTAAGCATATGCGGTGTTGTTAAAGTGCCTCGCCAGCGAGGCACTTAACAACACCTTCAACTGCCCCAGAGCCGATGGTGGTCGCTCTCCTGAGCGACCCCATCGGCTCAGTAGAAGGGAACGCTGCCTATACAGGCAGCGCTTCCCTTCTAATGGCAAGAGCATCGGAAGTGAAAGTATTTCACTTCCGATCCTCTAGGGGGAGCCAATCGATGCCGGCACAACAGATCTATGTGATCTGTGTGCAGGCATGTATGGTAAGTGCTCTGATGAGCACTTACCATACAGTCAAAGGCAATATTAGCAAATATTGCCTTTGACAAGTATTGATCTGCCTCCCTCACCTTACTAGTTATAGTAAGGGAGAGAGACAGATCAGATAAAGTAAAAAAATAAAATAAAATAATAAAAAAAATATTTAATAAAATTTTAAACACCAAGGGCTTTTATAAAAGCCATTTAACCCCTTCCCTGCCATTGATCGCTGTGTACGCAGTGATCATACACAGCAGCACATTTTTTGCTGTCTGCATTTTTTAGGGGTTAATTTTTTTTTTACTGTAATTCATTACAGTATAAAAAAAAGCTCTTTTAAGAGAGATTAACCCCTTTCTTGCTGTAGATCACTGCCTAAGCAGCGATCTGACGCAAATGCAGCAATCTTGCTGCAGAAGCATTTTTAAATTTTTTTTTACTTTTTTATTACACCCGTCACGTGTTAATTATACCCGCTAGGGGACTACGTTTAACGTAAAAAAATTTTTTTTAGCTGTCTGACCGCATGTATAGCGATCAGTAACAGCTGATAAGTGACAAAGGCGGGTTGGCGTTTGCTTAGATGAGCATCACCATTCGTCTGGTTAGATCAATATTTGTAAATATTTGATCTGACCCGTGTAGATCTGCCTCCCTCTCACTTGAGTTTTAGTGAGGGAGGGAGACAGAGCTGTATAATGTAAGTTTTTAATTATAATATATTTAATAGAATTGAGACCCAAAGGCTTTTATAAAAGCCGTTTCCAGTATTTAACCCCTTCCCTGCAATTGATCGCTGTGTACGCAGTGATCTTACACAGCAGCACATTTTTTGCTGTCTGTGCATTTTTTTAGGGGTTATTTTTTTTTACTTTGATTTATTACAGTATATCAAAGGCTCTTTTAAGAGCTATTAACCCCTTCCTTGCCGTATATCACTTCCTAAGCAGCACATATGGTCACTGCCTAAGCAGTGCATATGGTCACTGCCTAAGCAGCGCATATGGAGCAATCTAGTCGCAGAAGGATTTTTTTTTGCTATCAGCATTTTTTTTGTCAGACTCGCTAGGGGTTAGTTATACCCACTAGGGGATTACGTGTATAGCGATCAGTAACAGCCGATCAGTGGCAAAGGTGGTTTGGTGATTTCTCAGATGAGCATCACCATTCGTCTGGTTCGTAAATATTGTTCTGACCCATATGGATCTGCCTCCCTCTCCTCACTTGAGTTTTAGTGAGGGAATGAGACAGATCTGTATAACATAATTTTTTAATTGTAATAAATTAAATAAAATGTAAAAAAATTACAAGTCCCAAGGGCTTTTATAAAAGCCATACCCTTTGTATAGTGTAGTGTATTAACCCCTTCCCTGCCACTGATCACTGCACAGCAGAACCTTTTTTCTTGTCTGTGCATTTTTAGGGGTTAATTTTTTTGTACAGTACTACAAAGGCTCTTATAAGAGCTATTAACCCCTTCCTTGCTCTACATGTTCAAATTCCAAGTTTGAAAATCAAAAAGCGCACCTCTCAAATGTAGCCTTTCAACACCCAACAAAGCTGACAAAGCTATGCATGGGTGGTATCCCTGTGCTCGGGAGATGTTGCTGAACATATATTGTGGTATTGTTTGTCAGTGACACATACCGAAATATGTGAATTTGTGTCTAAAGTACAATGTATGTGGGAAAAAATACACAATACAATGACTACCACAAACTTTGACAAAGGCTGGTGGTAGAATTGGTGCATGGAAAGTGTTAAAATAACACCATTTAAAATAGCCTAGGGTGTCTACTTTTACAAAATATATACTTTTTGGGGTAAAATACACTGTCCTACTTTAAAAAAAAGTCCCAAATGAAAGATGGGCTCAGGCTGGCTACACGTCAATATTCCAAGTTGAAAATGCGCACATTCACAATGTGGCCCTTTTAGCCCCCAAACAACCCAACAAACCTATGCATGGGTGGTATCCCTGTACTCAGGAGATGTTGTTGAACACATATTGGGTTATTGTTTGGCAGTGACACATACCAAAATCTGTGAATTTATGTCTAAAATACAATATTTGTGAAAAAAAAACACACAAAAATTACTACCAC
This sequence comes from Pelodytes ibericus, assembly GCA_036172795.1. Lineage (NCBI taxonomy): Eukaryota > Metazoa > Chordata > Amphibia > Anura > Pelodytidae > Pelodytes > Pelodytes ibericus. Next base: position 134,254,976 of record CM069859.1, on the reverse strand, counting down.
AAACTTTGACAAAGGCTGGTGGTAGAATTAGTGCATGGAAAGTGTTAAAATACCACCATTTGAAATAGCGTAGGGTGTCTACTTTTAAAAAATATATGGGTTGATGGGGTAAAATATACTGGCTGGTTTCAAATATGTCCCAAATGGGACATGGGTGCAGGCGGTCTGCATGTCAAAATTTCAATTTGGAAAACCAAAAACTGCACCTACCAAATTTGGCCTTTTACCCCCCAAACAACCCAACAAACCTATGCATGGGTGGTATCCCTGTACTCAATAGATGTTGTTGAACACTTATTGGGGTGTTATTTGGCAGTGACACATACCAAAATCTGTAAATTCATGTCTGAAGTACAAGGTTTGTGAAAAAAAAAACACAAAAAAATTACTACCACAAACTTTGACAAAGGCTGGTGGTAGAATTAGTGCATGGAAAGTGTAAAAATACCACCATTTGAGATAGCCTAGGGTGTCTACTTTTAAAAAATATATGGGTTGATGTGGTAAAATACACTGGCTGGTTTCAAATATGTCCCAAATGGGACATGGGTGCAGGCTGTCTGCATGTCAAAATTTCAAATTGGAAAACCAAAAACTGCACCTCCCAAATTTGGCCTTTTACCCCCCAAACAATCCAACAAACCTATGCATGGGGGTATCCCTGTACTCAAGAGATGTTGCTGAACACTTATTGGGGTGTTATTTGGCAGTGACACATACCAAAATCTGTAAATTCATGTCTGAAGTACAAGGTTTGTGAAAAAAAAACACAAAAAAATTACTACCACAAACTTTGACAAAGGCTGGTGGTAGAATTAGTGCATGGAAAGTGTTAAAATACCACCATTTGAGATAGCCTAGGGTGTCTACTTTTAAAAAATATATGGGTTGATGGGGTAAAATACACTGGCTGGTTTCAAATATGTCCCAAATGGGACATGGGTGCAGGCTGTCTGCATGTAAAAATTTCAAGTTGGAAAACAAAAAACTGCACCTCACAAATTTGGCATTTTAGCCCCCAAACAACCCAACAAACCTATGCATGGGTGGTATCCCTGTACTCAGGAGAAATAGTAGAATCTATTTAGCATGTTTTTTCGTTCGCTATTGTCGATGAGGAGAAGTTGTTTCAAATAAAAACAAAGAAATTTGTGTATTTTTTTTTTTTTACCATATTTTATTATTTTTTTTTAATAATATGATAAGATATGATCAAAAATATGGCATCCATAGAAAGCCCTTTTTGTCCCGATAAAAACAATATATAATATGTGTGGGTACAGCAAATGACGAAGAAGAAAATTACTGCTAAACACAAACAGCACAGAAATGTTAAAATAGCCATTGTCCAGAAAGGACAAAAATGTTTCAAAGGCTCTGTCCTTAAGGGGTTAAAATGACTGTTTTAAATTCACAGTGCCTTTAAAACATGTGCATTCCCAGCTGTGTTTAAAGAGCAAATGAAGTGATGGCATCACTTCCTATAGCTCTCTGTGTGTGTTGCTGACATGCCTCGAATGTCGAGGCAGTCAACATCATACACAAAAAGATTTCCTGCCTGCCTCCAGATCTGTGGCCACAGATGGTGGTGCTCTTCTAAGGCACGTAGCTGCTTCCTGTGCTCTGGAGTCCGTTGAAGAGTGTAAAGCAGTGGTGATGCTCTGAGATGAGCAATCACCACTGCCTGGTCAGATCAATATTTGTCAAATATTGATCTGACCACTTTGGATCTTCCTCCCTTTCCTCACTTGTGCTTTAGTGATGGAGAGAGACAGATCAGTGTTGTAAAATAAGTTAAAATAAAATAATAAAAGTGATTCCTTGTGTTTAACCCCTTCCCTGCCATTGATCACTGCATATGCAGCATTTTCTGCTGTGTGTGTACCTTTTAGGGGTTACTTTTTTGTACTATAATTTATTACAGTATGTCAGGGTAGCTGTGACTTTAAGAATATTTGGAAACTCAACTGCAGAAATAAATGACAATCCACACAAGGTATATCGTTTAAGCAATTATTGTATTAAAGTTTAGCAGCAAAAAGAAGAAAAACTGACTGATATTGATTGCAGAGAAAAAAGAAATGGTTTGAAGTAATATGGAAAAATATATGTAACTTGATTGAAGTATAAAGTAAAAAATATGATGAAACACTTGATTGAAGATATGGAAAGTACTTGCGATTAGGTGATAGAGAAAAATGCAGGATAACAGGGACGGTCCGTATTCAGAGGATTGGAGAAGTACACAATTCGATTCAGGAAGCCAAAGGTCAGGATTGGAGAAATCAGAATGGTCGAGGATATCCGGGTCAGCAACAGGTAATCAAAAAATGAAAGTAGCAAGATACTCTAAGGTAGCTTGGAGCTAAGGAGTCAGGAACAACAGCTGCTAAAGACAATACTCAGCGATTTGTGTCTGTTGCAGACTGTTATTTATAGTCCCAGGAAGATCGCGTAATTGAAGGGGCGTGGCCTAATGCAGGGGGCATGGCCTAATGACGTGATCGCGAGTAAAAAAAAAACAAAAGTTAAAATGAAAGCCTGACACAGTACTACAAAGGCTCTTGTATGAGTTATTAACCCCTTCCTTGCCATAGATAATTGCTTACACATTGATATTGAAATCAAAACAATTTTTAGCTGTCTGCTTATTTGTGGATTTTTTTTTTTACACCCGCTAGGGGATTACATGTAAAGTAAAAATATTTTTGCATTTTTTTTATAAAGCTGTCTGTGTGTATATATAGTGGTCAGATGAGCATGACCATTCACTTGGTCGGATCAATATTTGAGAATATTGATCTGACCAATTTGGATCGGCCACCCTTGCCTCACATTTTTGTGAGGGAAAGAGACAGATCAGTATTAATGTTAAAATGAAATGTTATACAACTGTAAGAGCCAAGGGTCTTTAAAAAAAAAAAAAACATTGTTCATTAACCCCTTTCCTGCCATTGATCACTGCATAAGCAATGATCTTGCACAGAAACACATTTTTTGCTGTCTGCATTTGTTTAGGGGTTAATTTCTTTGTACATTAATTTATTACAGTAATACAAAGGCTCTTCTAAGAGCTATATACCTCTTCCTTGCTGTAGATCACGGCTTAGGCATTGATTCTGAGGCCGCTGACTCAGGGTCTGATTTTAACTTAGTATGTATCAGTGGCTCCTGAGCCCTTGCCACAAAGAGCCATGGGTGTCTACTTTAAAAAAATATATTGTTTGGTGTGGGTAAATTACATTGTCTGGCTTCCAAATGTAACATGGGCACCAGCATGGGTGGTATCCCTATACTCATGAGATGTTGCTAAACACATACTGAGGTGTTATTTGGCAGTACCCTTTTATATTTTCAGTACGTTTATACCTGACGCATCGTTGTGAAATAAAGATAATTTTTTATCTCTGCAAACTTTGGCAAACTTTTGGTGGTAAAATGGATAAATGAAAAGTCTTAAAATACCCCAAGTTAAATACCCTGAGTTGTCTAGTTTTGAAAAATAAGTATGTGTGGGGGGGTTCTTTCATGGATTTATTACTGATTTCAGTGTAATAATGTCACAAAAAGTAACAAAATTGTAGTATTGTACTACTTGTACTTATTGCCCTGTAACTTGAATAAAAAAAGCAAAAAACATAAAACATAGGCTATTTCTAAACTCAGGACAAATATTAGAAACGATTTAGCAGGATTTTTGTTTAGTAGCGTTTGTAGATGAGTATATGCTTTTTCAAATAAAAATCACAATTTTTTTTTAAAATTCACTATATTTTATTATTTTTTATATATAAAATTATATGATATGACCAAAATAATGGCAACAATGCAGAACCCTTCTTACGTCACTAAAAACAATATATAATTTGTGTGGGTACGGTAAGGGAGAAAACAAACACAACAGAAATGTTAAAAACAGCTCACCAAGGGTAAGACATGGCCAATAAATACACCCTGATGAAGCAGTCACTACACCAATATATATGTTTTATTATTTTTATTTATTTTTTAAAATTGAAAATATTTTTTCAAATTAATCACAATTTTATCTATTATTATTTTTTACTTTTTGTACATGTACTTTCCTTGGTAGTGTGATTTAGTCACTGATTTTGCTTTTCAGTTTTTTTTTCCTTATTTAGACACAGGTTTTTGCCTTATGTGTTATGATATTTTTATTTTTTGATTGGATGTTTCAGTTTTACTTTTTTATTGATTGGTTACAATGCATATAAATAACACATTTGTTCATTGGCCTGTTACACTATGTGTCACAAATTATTTACAATATTCAATCTAAACAAAAGAACAAGAGGAGATATGTGTATTCCCAGTCATGAGTTATTAGTTCATTACTCTACTGTTGTGTAAGTCCTAGGTAATAAGGCACTTGAAGCTAAGACTTTTACCTAGGGCTGGCCCAAGATATTGTGCTGCCTGGGGTGAAGGATGAGATGCTCGTCCCTTTCCCCCCCCCAAAAAGCTAATGTATAAAGCATGGGCATGGGGGAATCTGAGCATGCATGGAAAAGCTATGTAACAGCTTAAGGGGGCTAGACACTGTATAATGTGTGTGAATATTCTCACAGTTATGTGTGGCATCTGCCACTTATGGTATAATCCTAAAAAATTACAAAGAAAGGCCTGATGACTGTATTAGTGACTCGGGTCTGCAGCTAGTGCTGTCAAGAAATGAAATTTTTGTCTAAATCGCATTTTTTGGGGCTGCAAAGTGTCGCCCTTGCCCAAGTGCCGCCTGGGGCGGCCCTGATTCTACCATCAATTAAATGTGTCATAGTTGGTACTGGAGCGATAGAACTCTTGCCAGGCACCTCACCAGGTGGTCTGTGATAGTATTCAAGCCGGAGTTGAAGAACAAGCGTGCAAAGTATAAAAGGATAAATTAGGAATATGGTCAGGTACAGTTATTCATTATAGTGAATGAGTGAATTTTCATTTTATTCTGAAAGCAAATCCCAGCTATTGCAGGTTTATGTTAATTCCTACTTTTCATATTCAGGATTGATATTTTGGTTGACTATAGTAGACATATTGGGATGTTCTGAAAAAGCTAAGTAATTATATATTACACATCATAATGTTGGTTTTCTTATCAGTGGATTTAGAAAATCATATTGCGGTATACAGAGGTGCATTTAGGTTATGTGCTAACCAAGGTCTGACTCATGCACTCCCCAACCCTAATGGTGAAATCTTGAAGTCATCAAAATAGCAACAATTTTCTTATTACAGCTTTTTAATGATAGTAGCAGTACATCTCTCTACCAGCTTCCTTGGGGTAACTTTGCATAGTACTAAAATATATAATATTTCTACAGGACGGCCAGCCATGTAACAGAGGGAATCTTACTACAAATTAGCAGATGCTACACCTTCTGTTATGCCACCTATTGCAACTGGATTCCTCAAATAATAATATATTTTTAAAGGTAATATGTTTTTTCTTTAAAATAAACTAATGTTTTTGACATGTTCTTATATATATATATATTTTTTTTTTTTAAACTTTAATTACAAAGTCAGTTTAAAAACAACTCTGTGCTCCGACTCTGACATGCAAGGTTAAACAAGTTAGCATGATAAATTATCATACAGCAGGGTTTCCATTATAAATCACAGTTTCACTTTCAACCTTCTTTATTCATCAAAATGCTTCTTCATAATAAAATGAAAGCATTATTGTTCTTTTTTTTAATATATATACAAATTCATCAGATTGACTTGACAAGACAGATGGTGAATGAAGTAGAATTCTATTACAATATAGTTTTGACCTTGACTAATTGAATAAATCACTAATAGAAGGAAAATACATGCTGCATGCACATTGTAGGTGCTATTTTACATATGCATTAAGTACCTTTCACAGCACCTTTCTAATGAACTAGAAACTTAATTATACCCAACAAGTATGTAATTAAACCTGCAGATTGGATCTGTTTAGTATCAGCTGAAATTTACTCAACCCATCATTTTTAAAAATACTAGAGACAATTAAAGGGAGACTCCTCTCAGTTTTTTATGCATTTAGTGGTGAAGGTTGCATTCATTAAAAGGGAGAGTCAGTCGTACTTTAATTCTTAGTTTTAAAAATTATTAGCATATAATTGTGCTTATAATATCCCACACATTTTCATTTGAAGTAGCCATTTATCGCTATAGGAACCTGTTTCTGGTTCTGAAGAGAACATCAAGAATAGCCTACCCTGCAAAATGCTGTAAAACCTCTACATAGACAGGTAAATGATTAATGTCGTTTTTATGTTTTAATGTGCATTGTAAACTGGAGTCTACTTGTCACAGCTCTTGCCACTGTGATTCTTTCCAGCCAAGGCATTGCAGGATCCTGGAGATCACTTAGTCACAGACTTGTTTGCAGGCAGCAAAATCCTTGGAGCACTGCTTAATTTATTGCGCCTTCTGTTCTAGGCTTACCTCTGCGATGTTCTGTTCATACCTCCTTGGTGTTCCCAGGCCTATTATGCCTCTATACCCTGTGCTTGATCAGTTGCTCTCTGACTTTTGATTGATCATGTTCTATAATGTTCTGGAGCACTCTTTGATTGTTTTACTTGAGCCTAATCATGGCTATTCTTCTTATAATTATACCATTGCTTGTGACCCTGACTTTGGCTGTTCCTGGCTTTGTATTTATCTTCTAGTGTTCCTCTAATTAGCTCCTTTGATAGGTTTATCAGACTCTTTCCTGGCATTGACACTTACTTAAGGGTTCAACTTAATGGCCACAGTCTCGACTTCAGATGGAAAACATGTTCCGAGTTTGGGATTACTTACTCTTGGGTCCTGCCTTTGTCCACTGACACAACAGCACCTTTCACTATAATTATGCCCTACTCATACTCGGTATTTTAAAACAAGTGAAAATCAGTTCTTGATGAATTCCAAAATTTTATCTCCGATTTTTTTTACACAAGGCACAAATTTCTGTTGCTACACCATTAATGACTAACTCTGTTGACATCAGACCTTAATATAAGCATGGGAAAGGAGAGGTATTCGCAAAATCGATGATTTACCTTGAGGAGAAAAAGTTTACTCTTTTCAACACCTTGATAGGAATAGTACTAAAGTGGAACTACAGTCAAATTATATATTTTTTTCTCCATCTGCCTTGCTTCTTTTTTGTTATATATGACACTTCTGTTTTAATTGTATCACCTTTGCGGCATTTGACTTTTTTTTTTTTTACCTTTGCAGACTGCGTCTGAGTTTTTAGCGTTTCAGACAAAAAAACAGACCTAGAAATTGCTGTGGTTTGGTGCTGGGATTTTTAAATATTTGCACTTATTTTTTTTTTTTGTAAAATAGATGTTTATTGAAATTTTTCCATAACAAATATATTAGGTACAGAAAAAAGAAAAAAAACTAGACACTTAAATTATCATTTTAGGTATTTAATATCATGGTATTGTTCTGACAACTAGTTCTACATCACCATGACTATTTTAAGCTCTCTGCATTTTAGTGTTTAGAGTTATGCATTAATAAAGTTTTGAGATGAACTGTATGAACATTGGGGATGGGTGTCTGGAGATTATGACATCACTGGTGATGTAGAACATACATGATAAATAAGATTTGTATCCTTAAACCTTATGTTATACGTTTCAAAGGTTCAGTGGGTGGAATTTCTAGGTCCACACAACTTTTTTCAGCTCATTACATTGTTCCTTTTCTGTGTTATGAATTAATTAATTTCTCAGTAGAAATGTGACTTGCAGAGCAATGATTGTGAACTGCTACGAAATGGAGTATAAAAACTGCTGAGGAAACAGAGGTGTGACTTGCTGAACAATGATTGTGAACGGCTACAAGACGAGACTGATGAAGAGAAGAACATGTTATACTGGCTGCCACACATGGAGAATCTCAAAGGGTGTGTGGAGAGAACTGTAGCTGAAATGACGGAGCATAGGATAAACACATTTTTTCAAGGCTGAGAAAGCAGAATGCATGTTGTTTACAAGACAGAGCAATGAGAATATATGCCGAATGCTTTTAAAACTGAAAGCACATCGAAATACATCGAACTGAGGAGCAGCAACAAGAATCTAAATCCCGGACAAAGGGATTTAGCTTTAATTTATTTCTTTCATTTTAGTTCAAGTTGCAGGGCAAAAAGTACAAGTAGAGCAATGCTATTTGACTATTAGTGATAGTGACATTTTAACACTGATATCGGTCATGAATTCCTGAATCACCCCCCACACGTACATATTTTTCAAAACTAGACCCCGCAGGGTATTTAACTTGAGGTGTTTTGATAATATTCATGTAGCCATTTTACCACCAAACTGTGCCAAAGTTTGCAGAGTTAAAAAAAAGTGACGATTTTTTCACACCGATGCAATTCAGGTATAAATGTACTGAAAACGTAAAGGGGTACTGCCAAACAACACCTCCATATATGTTCAGCAACATCTCCTGAGTACAGGGACACCACCAGTGGTGGGATTCCAAAATTGTTGTAACCAGTTCCGACTTTCAAGCATGGTGTAATATTTTTTTATCTAATGTCAAACAAAATAAATTAAAAACAACTTGCTTTTTGCTAAACAGCAAAACATGTTGTACAATTTATTTAATCTGGGTTATTTAAAGTGAATCCAAGGTGAATTTCAAATTTAAGGCCAAAGTAGACAAGCTGGAAGAATTCTCTAAGCAAGCTATGCTTTCATTGTGGATACTCTGGTCTTAAATTTCAATTTCCAGTTCACTAAACTTGAAGAGGCCTCTGAGTTAGTATGATTATTATTATTTTTCACAATTATATAGTGCCAACATTTCATTTAATTAACAATTACATTTGCCAATTTGCATTGATTGCATAAACTTGGCATATACTGGCAATGTGCAGTAAATGCATAAATCCTAAATATCATGTCAAAAGGCAGTAAATTCATACAATTTGTGTGTGTGAGGGGGACATAGGGCAGCAGAGTGTTTGTGAGGGGGAAATATAGCGGCAGAGTGTGTGTGAGGGGGACATGGGGCAAAATTCTTTTTTTTTTTATTACAAAAATACAAAATACAAGATACAACTTGACAGACTTTCAGGAACATTGTATCGATCCTCCTCTCCTCCCATTTAAGAGTCCATCTTAGCATTATTGTTCCTGATTAACAAACAACAGTTACAGACATTTGTGACATATGTGACTTGGCGAGTTGACCCTCCGTCTCATTTTGCTTCTAGGTTCTACAGATACAAATTCATCTGATCTCAAGTTCCACTCTCTAATAATGTGTTCCAATTCTGCCATACTTTTTGATATTTTTCCATTGAGCCGGATGCCATATAAAACCCTTTTTCCATGTCCCTTTGCAGGTTTATTTGTCTTTCTAAATGTGTCCAGTTTATACAGTCCTGCCGGTTCCATTTCCTAGCTATTAGAATTTTCATTGCCATCAGGATCTGATTAATACTCCCTTGATGCTGTTTCGTGTTGTCCCCCCATTTTAAGTGGAGAAGGGCTTTCATGGGACATGGGTCAATTTTTAGACCCGATATTTTAGATATCTTTTCAAATACTTTTTCCCATGTCCCTTTTATCTTTGTGCAATCCCACCATATGTGGGTCCACGTGCCTTTACCGTTTCCGCACCGCCAGCACAAATCTGATTTGGAGTTATCTATTTTATTCATTATTACTGGGATTCTATACCATCTGTGGACCAATTTAAAATATGTTTCTTGAAGGTTCAGGCAGTGAACGTGCTTCCTGACCCCATTCCATGCCCTTATCCATAGCTCTTGCTCGATTCTTTCTCCCCTTTTATTGTTCAACTCTCCTTCCCATTTTGACCATACTTGTGGAGGAGGGGTTCTATTAATTTTTTTCACAAACTCTAGGCATTGCTTTATAGCTCTACTTTTTTTTTTCCCGTTAAATAGGGATATTAAGTCGCCTATCATGTCCTTCCTATCCGACTCCTTCAGTAGTGCTCCCTTCAAGTAATGACTAATCCTCATATATTTAAACTGGTCCTTGGTTGAAAATTCAAATGCTAGCCTTAGGTCTGAAAATTGTTTAAGTTTTCCCCTATGATAAAGTTGATGTATCCTATCTAGCCCTTTTTTATACCAATTACCTATATCTATATCCTGAAGATTTCTTTCTATCACTTCTAGGGGTGTTGTACTGATGATCTTCTCTTCTATTCCCCATCTTTTCTTCAATTTTTGCCAAAATTCCAACAGATCTCCCAGTGGGGACCCCCCAATATTAACTGCTACAGCTTTATATCCTTCTTTATTAACCCATAAGAATTGTTCCAGTGTTTTCCCCCCTATTAGTGCTGACTCAATACTATACCAGTCTAATAATTTTGATTCTGACCATTGAATTTTGTTTATATGCATCAACATGGATGCTTCCCAGATGATCTTAAGGTTAGGAATTCCCATGCCCCCACTATTTCTATCCCTGAGTAGTGTGTTTCTATTTATTCTTGGTTTATTGCCTCTCCAAATAAATTCCAATAAGCATTTCTGAATCTGATTAATCCACTCGTTGTTTAATTTCCCTGGTATCATCCTGAGAAAATATAGCCATTTAGGCATAACGTAATCTTTTATAATATTAATTCGTCCCATCCATGAGATGGGTAAATTACTCCATTTTCTCAGTGTACTTTGCGTAGAGCTCAGTATACCTCTACAATTTAATTCAAGTATGTTATGGGCATTTAAGGGTATCTCCATACCCAGATATTCAATTGTGGTCTCCGACCATAGGAAGTCATATTCTGCTTTTAATGCCTCTTTTGTTATCTGGGACATAGCTATGCAGCCTGCCTGGGATTTTCCTATATTTAGTTTGTAATTGGAGATGTTTCCATAGTCTTTTATTTCTTTTAATAATCTGTCCAAAGACACTTCTGGGTTACACATGGTTAGTAGTATATCATCGGCATATAATGAGAGTTTATACTCTCTTTTACCTATGTGTATTCCCTTGATCTCTCTGTTACTTCTTATTTTTTCAGCGAGGGGCTCTAAGGATATAATATAAAGCATGGGTGCTAGAGGACATCCCTGCCTTGTTCCATTTAGTATTGGGAGCCAGTCAGAGTCAATTCCTTGCCCTACTACCTTTGCTGTTGGAATTGTATATAGGGCCATTATTGCGTCCATTATTTTAGGGCCCAATCCCATTCTCCCCATGGTCTCTTCTAGAAAAACCCAGCTGACCCTGTCAAACGCCTTCTCTGCGTCCAGTGACAGGGCCAGCATGGGTCTCCTATACCTATTTGCGAATTCGAATATATCGCAGTTCCTCCTGATGTTATCTGCCGGGTCTCTTCCCTGCATAAAGCCTGTTTGGTCCATATTAATAACCCCTGGGAGGCACTCTTTCAGGCGTTGAGCAAAAATGGCCGAGTATATTTTTGTATCTATATTTATCAATGAGATTGGGCGGTAGTTTTCTAATCTCTCTGGGTCTTTATTTGGCTTTAGTATAGGTATTATGGATGCCTGTAGCATTTCTTGAGGGAAGATACGTTTTTCATTAATTGAATTAAATGTATCTGTTAATTGTTTTATCAGGAGTGGTGCTAGTTTTTTATAAAACTGGCCAGAAAACCCATCGGGGCCTGGTGCTTTATTGTTCTTCAACTGCAGTATAGCTCTCCCTACTTCCTCAGAACTTACAGGTTTTTCAAGGGTTATTCTTTGGGATTCAGAGATTTTCCTAATAGATATCTCGTCTAAATATTTCTTTATTAACTCCCTGTTGTCCGATTCTGTATTTATTGAATATAGTTTCTTATAGAAATTTCTGAATTGCTCTCCAATTTGAGCCGGAGAGATTGCGGTTATCTTATTATTTACAATCTTGTGTATTCTATTTGAGGCATTTTTCTTATATATTTGGGATGTGAGAAGACTATCAGTTTTATTTCCCATGTAATACCATCTTTGTTGTTGTTTAGATAGAATATATGCCGCTCGTTTCATTAGCGCCTCATTGATCTTATCTTTTATCTGTGTAATTTTAGTGAGATAATCCTGATCTGTCTTACATCTATCTGATCTCTTCATGTTTTCCAACTCAGTATATAACTCTGATAACTTCTTAGAAGCATTTCTCCTTAGGTAAGCTGTTTTACTTATTGCCCATCCCCTTATGACGCTTTTATAGGTGCACCACACTAACTCTATGGAGACATCACCTGTTATATTTTCCTTAAAGAACATTGTAGTATTTTTTTTTAAATCCTCTAAAAAGCCTTCATTCACGAGGAGGTCATTATTTAACTTCCAGGTTTTACTTTCCTTAGGTTTTTGGTTCATTAACTCTATGATTACTGGGTTATGGTCGGACCAAGGAATTTCTTGAATTGTAGTTATTTTACATAGATTCATTAATTCTTTTTTCCCCATAATCATGTCTATTCTAGAATATGAGTTAAATGGTTTGGAGTAAAATGTATATTCCTTATTTTCGGGATTAAAAGCTCTCCAGATGTCATAGAGCTCATGTTTACCTATAAATTCTTTCAGATCTCTTGCTAGGCCATATGTTGATTTATCTATGATTACCCCTTTAGTAGTCAACTTATCGAGGACAGGGTCGGCAATACAGTTAAAGTCTCCTGCAAGAATAAAGTGCCCCTGTATAAACTCAACACATTTCTTCATAACCGAGTTTAAAAATCGGAGTTGGCCCTTATTCGGAGCGTATATATTCAGAAATGAGTATTTAATATTATCTATTACACATACCAGAAAGACATATCTGCCTTCGGTATCCCTTTGTTCGTATAGTGATTCAAATTTTACTTTATTGGACACAATAATTGCTACCCCCCTTTTTTTTTGTTCGTTTAATGATGAATAGGCTAAATGGGGCAAAATTCTTAATATAATTTAAATTAATATGCCACTGTTCATTTGCCTATTAATTTGCCCTTTAATATGCCACAGCCAGTATGCCCAGTAATATGCCAAGCCACTGTGCCCACTAATATTCCCCTGCCAGTATGCCAAGTAATATACCACAGCCAGTATGCCCATTAATATAACACAGCCAATTTGGCCACTAATATACCACAGCCAGTATGCCAAGTAATATGCCACTGCCAGTTTGCCCAGTATTATGCCACTGCCAGGATGCCCAGTAATATGCCACTGTCAGTATGCCCAGGAAAATGCCACAGCCAGTTTGCCCAATAAAAAAATCCCCACTCCCCAGTACTTACCTTGCTGCTGCTCTCTCGGCCGCCTCCTCCGCAGTCTTCTCTCCAGGCACGCTGTGTGTGTAGCATGCATGGAGGAGTGACAAACAGCTGCTGGATATGCCTAACTTTCATATCTGGCAGCACTAAGACTAAACCGGAGCAATTGGCTGGATGTGGCTGTCGGCTGATGCATACATGACTCTGTGTGACAGGTAGCGGGGGGGGGGGGCATGTTAGGCGAGAGTGAGCCCCTTTAACCAGTGGGCCCTGGGAAAGTGCCCACTTTTTCCCATTGGTTAAAGCTCCGCTGTCTACGGCCCTCATCTCCAGCTTGCACCATTGTGAACGGCTGAATCCCACCACTGGATACCAGCCATACATAGGTTTTTTGGATTGTTTGGGGGTTAAAAGCACTAAAACCAGAAGACTAGAAACCCATGGGTATTTCAAATGGTGGTATTTAACATTTTCCATGCACTTATTCTACCACCAGCCTTTGTCAAAGTTTTCTGTAGTATTTTGTGTGTGTTTTTTTTTTTTACACACTTTGCACTTCAGGCACGAATTTACAGATCCTTTTATGTGTAACTGCCAAACCACACCTTAATATGTGTTCAGCAACATCTCCTGTGTACAGGGATACCACCCGTTTTGTTATGGTTTTTGGGGGCTAAATTTAAAAGATGCGCATTTCGTATTTCCAACTTTTGACATGTAGTCAGCCTGCGCCCATGTTCCATTTGGGACATTTTTGAAGCCAGCCAATGTTTTTTACCCCATCAAACCTTATATTTTTTTAAAAACTAGACATCCTAAGGTATTTCAAATGGGGGTATTTTTACACTTAACATGTACTAATTCTACCACTAGCCTTTGTCAAAATTGTGGTTAGTAATTGTTTTGTGTTTTGTTTCCACATACATTGTAGTTTGGGCATGGATTCACAGATTCTGGTATTTGTCAGTGCCAAACAACACCCTAGTGTTCAGCAACTTCTCCAGAACAAAGTGATACCATCTGTGTATAGATTTGTTGGGTTGTTTTGGGGTAAAAGGTCACATTTGTGCATCTCAGTGTTCCAACTTGGAATTTCAACATGTAGTCAGTCTGCGCCCATGTTCTATTTGGGATATCTTTGAAGCTGACCAATGTAATTTACCCCCACCAAAACATATATTTTTTAACAGTAGACACCCACGAATCCTTGATCATGTATCAGAAAGCTGTCCAGTGTCAAAATAGGACCCTGAATCAGAGGAATCACAATCAGTGCTTACGCAGTGATCTGCAGCAAAGAAGAGGTTAATAGCTTTTAGAAGAGCCTGTGTAATACTGTAATAAATTACAGTACAAAGAAATGAATCCATAAAAAAGTTCAGACAGTACTAATTGGTTTCTCTCCCTCACAAGAATGTAAGTGAGGATATGGAGGTAGATTCAAATTGGTCAGATAAATATGCACAAATATTGATCTGGCCAGGTGAATTGTGACGCTCGTCTGAGCAATCACCAAACTCTATCACTAAACTCTGTCACTGATCTCTATACATGTGCTCAAAAAAACAAACATAACCCCATAGTGGGTGTAATTAAACCCTAGCGGGTGTACAAAAAGATGCAGATAGCGAAAAATTGTTTTAGCATCTATATCAGTGTGTAAGAAGTGATCTAGGGCAAGGAAGGGGTTAATAGTTCTTAGAAGAGCCTTTGGAGTACTGTAATATTCCTAAAACATACACAAAAAGCAAAATATGTGGTGTGTAAGATCACTGCTTATTCAGTGATCAATGGCAGAGAAGTGGTTAACCACATGGAATGGCTTTTATAAAAGCCCTTGGGTTTCAACATTTTATTTTATTATTATTTTATTTTAACTTATTTTATTTCATTGATGTGTCTCTCTCCCTCACTAAAACCCAAGTGAGGAGAGGGAGGCAGATCCAAAGCGGTGAGATCAATATTTTACAATAATTGATCTGACCAGGCAGTGGTGATGCTCATTTCTGACTTTTTGATACTCTGCCTGGCAGTTACAGATTGCTTCTATGATGAGGCAATCTTGTAACCCCCTCCAGAAAACAGTAAGCAGCTACTTATGCTTCCTGTGCTCTTGCTCTTAGAAGGACAGTGCCATTTTTGGCCACAGGACAGTGGCCAAAGATCTGGAGGCAGGTAAGTATTTTTTGTGTGTGCTGCTGACTGCCTTGACATGCAAGGCATGTCAGCAACACACACAGAGCATAGGAAGCAATGTCTCTGCATGCTCTTTAGACACTGCACTTTTTTAGTATTAAAATATGTAGTAAAATAGCTTTCAGTGCTCCTTTTGCTGTCAATAACTCTTGGATAACAGCCAAAATAAACAAAAATCCCACTTTTCAACTTTTCAAGTTTCTTTTTCCACATTGCTACAAAAATGATATCAACTACTACTGTAGTCCATTTACATGTATATATATATATATATATATATATATATATATATATATATATATATATATAATCAAAGGATGGAAAAAATGCATTTCTGTTTATGTAAAGCAATCATACGTTCTGCTCCTGTGATGGAACATTCAATTTCTGTGCTCTGTAAAAACAGACACCATTGAGAAGCTATCACAGTGGCAGATCCAGATCCAAGTCTTAGCTTCTCACTTTTACAGTGCCACTCTTTACAAAAGGTGTACTCTTCAGTGCTCTTTACAAAAGGATTTGTTAAAATGATGGTAAGAGCTCTCTTTGGTAATAATTGGGACTTGGGCACCAATCAAGTCTCCAACCTTCCCTCCATCTCCATCCCAGTTACCATACTCCTTCATCATCTTAAGCTCTACCTCCTTACATGTCCCATTATGTCATCTCAGTTCCCCTGTAACCTTTCCATCATTTCAAACACATCTTTGTATCCTTTCTGTTGTTTCAGTACCCTCCTTTCCATCATCTCAGTAACCTATATTCCTTATTGCATCACATATAGTGTGCTCCTATTCCAACTTATACCTTCCTAATTTTTAGCACCATGTTCCCAGTAGATTTATTCCTTCTTCTCTGTTGCACCAGATGCTTTACTTCACCGTGCTGTGCATATGCATTCTCTCTCCATTGTAGCAGCTGGCCTAACCAAATTACAGGATGCGCAACTACACTCTGATATGTTTGATGTACAACATCAGTGCGATCACAGCTGGATATCATTTGACAGACTGTGAACATCACACGTCATACATATCAGTGTGCAGTCGGGGCCTCCAGTATTGCGTTGAGAGGGAATGAGTAGAGAGGGAAAATATGAAAGCACGGTGCAGCTGTTCAGCAGAAAAAAAAGCACCTGAATAAAAAAAGGCTTTGATAGCAATATGGACTGCTTTGTGGACCTACTTAGTAGGCATGATTAGGTCTTAGTCTTTTGAGAGTGTGTCGGATGAGGTTAATTTTGCTTTGGCTAATTCATATATCCAAAACCTAAAATTTCTGGTACATATGTCCACATTCTGTTTATATGTTTGTTGCAATCTCTGTAAGCGTGAGTCTGTTTCTTTGTATACTACGCACAATATAGCTAAAGTTAAAAATGCTCTTCGGCATACTCACAGTCTGCATGTGCTTTTTTTCCAAGTGACTTGCTGTTTTTTAAGTGTACAGTTTGTGCAATTTCAGAAGATGAGAAGTGGTATCTTACAGTGATTCTGGGTTTGTATATTAACCTGCAGTACAACATTTTTGTGGAAAAAAAACAAACACAATTTTTTTTCTCTGTTTTGTTGGGAAGTGTGTTCAATTAGTTAGGGGCGCAATTTGTAATCAATCACTTGTGTTGGTCATTGTAAAGCAAGTAGTTTAACTCACAGAATGTGCTCACAGTTTGAGTGACTTGCTGTTATTTAAGTGTACAATCTGTGCAATTTCAGCAGTTAGTGCAACACAGGCATTAGAGATAGAGGTAAATTCATCTTTTTCAAGGTGCACCATACATGATGAGCAAGCTTGAAAATCTCACTCAGTGCACATCTTGTTGCATGTGTGCAGGCTTGGAATAGCAGTTCCAGGGTCCATATCTCTGTCGAAAGTGTGAGCAAGTGGCCTCTTGAAAGCTCAGATTGGAGCTGTGGAGAAGCCTATTGCACTACCTCCAGAGGAGTCTCTTTCTCACTAAGCAAAACTTATCTGGGTCACCTAGCAAGGGAGGAGGTCAGCCAGATGTGAACCATGCTCATAGTTGGTGACTAATAGACATGGTTGAATAGGGCTGCCAGTCCTGAGTTTCTCTATCCAAACAAGCTAATTTAAGTGATGCTGTTGGGGAGACAGACGCAGAAGCAGATTTGCTGGAGAAAACTTTTCTCCCTAACAGTCTGGATGGCAGTTTGTCTAGCATAGAGGAGATTTAAAAGGAAGTGAAGCCTAGTTGTGATGGTAGAGGCCTCTATTATTAGGAGAGTAATCTGTGGCTCTGATCACAGCAACTGAATGTCTTGCAGTCTCCTGGGTGCCATGGTCCGGCATATTGCACACGGAGTGGACAGATTATTAGGAGGGACTGGAGAGGATCCAGTATTAGTGATGGTGATGTCGAATGAAAGCAGGATATAGCAGCAATAAAATTACTCATAATTGCTGAGGCTTCTGGATCTTTTAGTTTTACAATATGTGTACATAGAACTTGACCGGAACAGAAGAAGCAAGAAACAAGGAAAACATAACAGTATCCTATGACATCCCATTCAAGGGACTCTATGACTCAGGGCATCCAATTCATGGGGCTCTGTGACAGGGCAGGAACTATGAGACAGTGTTAAGGACACCCCTTTGACAGGGCTCAGGTCACCCCTTTTTTGAGGCTCAGGTCACCCCTTTTACAGGGCTTAGGTCACTCCTTTTACAGGGCTCAGGTTAGGGCAGGTGCAATCTATGGCTAGGCTTGGGCAGGTGCCAGACAATAGCTAGACTTGTGCAGGTACGGTCTATAGCAAAACTGTGCCGGACTGTGGCTAGGCTTAGGCAGGTGCCACTTTGTGGTGAAGCTGGACAGGTATCACTCTTGCGCTTGCAGTGTACATTCTATCATCTACCTAGATGATATCTTGCTAATGGCGCAAGACCAAGCGATTGTCCACAGGGACACTCTTCTCACCGCCCAACTAGCTTTGTGATCAACAAGGCATTGTCAGGTCCCACTCAATCCGTGTAATTCCTGGGTTTCATGGTTGATTCAGTGTCAGGGGTCCTTAAACTTCCTCAGTCCAAGATATCGTCCATCAAGAAGGACATCTGCAGCTTTCTAAGGCACTCATGCGTCTCCTTTAGGAAGCTAGCTTGTATAATTGATTTGTTCACTGCCTCTATACAGGCCATCTTCCTGAGGCCCTTCTGCTATCGCTATGCAACGTCTAAAGAGACATCACCTTTGGGCTTCAGGTTCCTACGAACAGGTTGTTCTACTTTTGGATGACGGCCATCTGGAAATTCTTAGACACTTGGAATGGCCAAGCAATCTTTGGTTGCCAACCAGACTTTACCCTAGAGATGAATGCCAGCTCCCTTGGATGGGGAGAGTCCTGTGGGGTTTCGGCCACAGAAGGCCAATGGATCCCTGAAGAATGCATGCTCTATGTCAACTGACTGGAACTGATCACAGGTTAATTTTTGATTCAGGCTTTCTCAAGGCAGAATTCAATGTTCCATGGTTCTGTCCATGGACAATGTCTCTGCGGTATGGTATGTGAACAAACTATGAAGCTCCCACTACAAGCTTCTCACAGAACTCACTAAGAATCTCTACCAGTATTGCCTGGATCACAACCTTTCCATCAGGGTTGAATGCTTGCCTGGGAAAGACAGATTTGTGGCAGACTTGTTTCCCCGTCACTGGAGGTATGTAAGCGATTGGTGCTTGTCTCCATCTGTTTTCCACATGCTGAATCATCTCAGGGGTCCTTCCCAACCTGATCTGTTTTCAATCAGGGCAAACTGTCAGACACCAGCCTTCCTCAGCTCGACACTGCACCCCCTCCAGGTGGTGTTGGATGCATTTTTTCCTGTTGTGCATATGAATTCCCACCATTCTCCATGATTCTCTGGTCATTCGTCAATGGGTAATAATCCTAGTGATCACCCTGCTGTGGACATCATAGCCTTTTCCCTTTTAGGACATGACTAGGGACCTTTGTTTTATTGAGAACTGGATGGATAATGACTCTCTCTCCCTTCACCAACTGTCTGCCAAGCTGGTGCTTTTTATTTGCCTGGTGTCATTTTGATGGGTTTCAGATGCTCAGACCTTCGATATGGATTACTTTTCTCCGGAAGGCGTTTTAGTTTCTATTTCTCGAAGGACTAAGTCCAATTTCTCCTTGGTTTCTTACATTTACTTTCAAGACCATCCCAGACCCTGCATGGCTCGCTGTGCCTGTTACTTTTCAGTCACATCTGTTTTTTTTCAGTGTGCCTAACATTTCTCTTGGATCTGTTACACCCATCCATTTAAACTTATTTCGGTCACTATGGTTGTTAGATGTTGTAAGTGGGGCTCACTCGGTGTGTGGCCTTCGCACGGGGTAGTTGTCTGATGTTCTGTCTGCTGCTGACTGGTCTAGAGAATCGACTTTTTTGACTTCCTATTTTTGTCATTTGTTTTTTCTCTTCTTTTTTTTTTAAATTTTTTCTTTTTCACATGGAAAATACAGACAACGATATATCACACATGTCATAAGAATATACATTATAGATCTATTTAAATCACAGTAATCAATGTGTGAGCAAACTCACTTACATCTTATGTTTGTATTTACAGTCACATAACAAGGCATTGTACAAAAACATGAATATAACGTTTCATGGCAAGATCTATTAAATATAATTATCTGAAAGTATGAAAAGTAATATAAGAACAACTGGTGATGAACCAAGTCAACTTTAGGAACTGGGATGTAAACAGTTAAATCTACTATTTTCTATTTAATACGTTAAGGCAACTCGGCATATATAAACCTAGGTATAATCGACACATGTCGAATAAATATAAGAGAGAACCTATCCACTATCAAAATATACTATAATTTCCTATTGTGTTCCCACCATCTAGAAGCTCAAGACATCTAGAAGCCCAATGCTTCTAAAAAAAATTGGGTCTTTTTCCATTGATTCCACTGTTAGATAATTTTCCTTTGTGCAGAACAGTTAAAGAATTTGCCATACCTCAGCGATATTTAATATCAGCTTATCTAAGGTGCCTGGTAAGAGCTGTTTTTTTCCATCCCAACATAGTGTGGGGCAAGTCCTCTTAAAGTTGAAGAGTGGCCCCTTCATAGGATGTGAAATGGACAGTAGAGCCATTTTATCCCTCATGGAACACAGTTTCACGATGACATCTCTGGTAGCATTCTGTGGCACCCTTGCAGCTTTCCTCACTTAAAAAGCAATCATTCGTGACGTGTTCTGGCATTTCCAACTTTGGGTGTATAGAGATAACCCATTAAATATTAGTCATTCTTGCTTGGAGCACAGACACTGCTGCCAGCTCCATTTTTATTTTAGTCTATAGATCTCTTAGAAGATACTGGAAGTCACCCTCTGTGGCTGGGTTGTCTTTTGTTTTAGGATCAGGCTGCCTGTCTATTTTTTTTGTTTTTATTTCCCATAGTTTAAGGAAGGTTATCTGCGGATTTTTTGTCTTTTTTTTCACCTGTGAAACAATAAAATATGAGCGTTGCAATGATGGCTAAGGCAGGAGCTCCTTTGACAAGAGTCCATTCTCTATTGTGGTTAGCATCTGTTTCTCTTTTTAATTAAAAATGAAAATATGAAGCCAGTCTTCCAATAAAATTGGGGCTATTGTAGCCTTGGTGAAGAAGTAATCTTAATTTTATTAAAGACAGGAGCAAATATTTTCCCTCCTATTTACTTAATTCCCAACCCTTGACGTACTTTTGTGTATTATTTATTATGATGGTATTTCTGCTATTTATTGTTTGCAGTCTTATTTTTACTCTACTTAGTAGATCAGTTTATTTTCACAATGTTCTCTTTCTCTCGGCCCTCTATATTGTGTCAGAGTCTGTCCAGTTCCAGTGTTCCGATTGCCTTGATTGACCAGTCGTTTTTTCCCCCTCCAAATTATGTTAATTGTGCCTGTTCAACTATTCAAAATAAGAAGATGAGGAAAGGTTTGAGGGGGTTTATAGATGCGTTTTTTTTCTATTGGTTGAACCTTTCCAACATTGTTAACTCTTTTTCTGCTGAAGGTTTCGGTAAGGAAGGATTATGGAAATATTCGTCTTTAATAAAATGAAGATTGTCTCTTCACCAAGACTATAATAATTCTCAATTGTCCCTCTTTAGCCATTTGAAATGTTGGGAGGTATGTGATGGTATACAGGTCAGGAATCATCTGATTCCCTAAATACAAGTGACCAGATCCAGTTCTACGGGTATTTCACTGGTCCATTATACTATTGCCTGCTCATAACAGTTTCACTTTCAGTTTAGAATCAAGTTTTTTCAGGGATGGAGAGCTAAGAAACATTAGCAACATCGTTAATTTGCTTTCTGCTCTTCTTCTTGTTACTTCTCTTTTTAGGCTGGTAGGCATTTAGAAATGAAAGCAAAATACATCCGTGAATAACTTTTGGTCTATTTCTTCAGAAGACTAGATAATTTCTTAGTAGCTTTGTTTTGCTGGACTCTTGTGGAACGTTTGGAGGAAACCGATTACTACTTAAATACATTTTTATACGTAAAGCCATCTATAGAATCTGTAGGATAGGCTCAGGAAGTTAAAAACGTAGGTTGTGCAAAGTTCTAAGGCAATTGATAGATGTTTGCATACATTATTGTACATTAAGCTATTTTTACATTAAGATGTTCACATTATCCTCTTCATGAAAAAGCTTGCACATGTACAGGCTCCCAATGCTTCTTTAAAAATTGCAGCAAATCCATTAATAGTTGCATTCATTTTTGTACATTAAGCCACATTAAGCTACCCAAAGAAATTAGCTTGATGGAATCCATTTGTAATTTGGGGAACCAAAATCCATGAATCTTCTAGGATAGGTTTGGGTAGTTAAAAACTATGCAACTATTATGCAAAGCAATGTAGCAACTGATTGATGCTTGGGCACATTTTGGCACATTAAGCTATATTAAACTATTTTCACATTAACTGTTTTAGGATGTCCCAATAATTGGACTATATTTATGTAAACCTAACATGGAGCCAAACAGAAGTTTAAGCATTTTTATCATTGCAGAGATTTTAGCTCATCTTTCATAAATCAGAGCCATTTGTGTTCTGTACACTTTAAACACATACACACATTTGATGTTGAATTTAAATGTACTCATATGGCTCCACTGGCCAATTTTTTTTTAAATTATGTTTTTCACATCTCAGTGGATTCATTAGAAGTAGGTTGTTTTTCTTTCATTAACATTTATGATCACATAAATCTACCTGTATGCAATGCTCCTTCTACCGTAGTCCTTTAGAATCTAACATTCTCAGTCTTTTTTATGTGTCAATTACTTGTACATTAACACATCTGCTTCAGAACATTGCACCAGTGCAACTAATTAAGCTGGCATGGATGCTGTCACTCAGCTGTATTAGATGAGCTTGGCAAAGGTCGGGCCACAGAGAATCAAGGCATGAAATTTAATGATGTTGAATAGCGTGCTTCATTACTTTCTGTACAACTAACTCCCCGCCGCTCCATGATTGCATGGCATAAATACATTATGGTCATATCTCAGGACTGTGATGGATGAAAGCATTCAAGTCAGCCATGAACTCTGAACACCTCTGCAAGGATATGGGATTACATGTAGGAGTTTTGCATGTATGAGTTTTGCCTCAAGTTCTAACTTGTTATATCAAGATTTTAATTTTTAACATACATAATATCAGATTATAGACACTAATTGCTTACAATTACTCATTTGAAAAATTGTGTCAATGATTTAATGATAACAAGTCACATTCATTTGGAAGAAAACCATATTTAACTTTTTATATCTTATATATTTAAATTTATGTTAGTCTCAAATAGTCCATCATTCTAGAAACTAAGCAATTTCTAACTTTGATAGAGATAGGGGCATGTACGTGTTCCTTCTGAAATGTACTAAACATTTAACACTCTAATAGTAAATATGAGAAAATTGTGAATAAAAAAAAAGCTTGTTTGCAAATATTTCTTCTGCTTTTTTATTGTTTTAAGCTGGTGTAATTATGTAAAAATATTTTTCACAAAATATTTACAAAAGCCTTTGTACACAAATATAACAACAATATATTACCACGACTAGAAACGTACACACTCAAAACAAAATATTATAAACATTTGTAAATTATTCTATTCGCATGTTTTACACAATTGTGTTTCCATATGCTTGCTTATTACATGACCCACTTAATTTTTACTTGGAATTGTTGCAAGTAGGCATTGGCATCCATCTTTGCTCACTCACAAATCTTGTTAAGTAGATTCACAAACACTGAACATATTGATAATGATTGAAATACTTTTCTCTAATTAGTTAAGTAGATCTAATTGTGTACATAGGAGGCAACACAATTGTCAACAGTATAATTTAACCTCAGTTTGTTCTGTTAAGATAACCAACACAAAATACCACAGCCAGCAAGGATCAGGAAGAGGGATTATTTACTGTACTTGTCTTTTGTATTTCCTCTACTTAGGAAATACACAACCTACATAGAACAGACGCAGCTCACTGTATACACACATAAACACCTACTCACATTATCCTTAAAGAGGATATTTATTATTCAATCTAACTTCAAGCACAGTATAGCATATTGTGAAATAGATTTTGTTTTGTGATAAAAGTAATATTCATGCCAGTTTTATGAAATATGATATCAAATATATTAGAAATTTATGACTTCCTAACTGTGCAAAAACTTTACATTTTTATTGGCAATGCTATTTGTCTTTTGTGGACCATAATGCAGATTGTCTACTAGGGTCTGATGCCCTATACTGAATATTTTGTATGTTTTTGGATTTCCTACATTTTGACTTTATTTACTGAATAAAGGATTTACATTTACAAGGGTTAATACAGTGTCAAGATCTTTTATCACTTATCTATGCCAAGTTTATAGTGGGGGATTCACTCAATCTAAAATACTTTACACATAACTCCTTTTTACTCTGCAGTTACTCTTATGGCCAGCATTTATCCCAGCTTGTCTCATGCCTGGTTAGATGTGCTCTGCTCCAGAGAATCCAAATGCTCATCTGATAAACATAGATTTACCAGTAGATCTTCCTATGCTCAATTTAATCTTGATGGCTTTACAGAAATACTAAAATTGAATTGCTTTACCATCTAGTTTTAAAATAACTGATTTACAATTTAATGATGGAAAATTATTGTTGGATTATTTTACTTTGGTTCTAAAATTTGGATATTACATTTACAACCCTGAAATCCTTACCTATATACTTTGTAAAGGAATAGTGCTGATCAGTAAAAACAGGGGAATTCATTTTGCACATTTTTAAATATTATTTAGGATACAAAAAAGTGAAATGGTGTTGAGAACAGACATATTGTAGATTTTTTGCCAATTATTTAACAGCCATTAAAAACTGTTGATTTCTCAGCATAGACACAGGTTCAGTTAGGTCGATAAACACAGTGGAAAAAGCCTAGTAGTATACGTTTTAATTGAATTATGTACTCCTAGGGATTTTATCACATAAAATATTTGTATGTATTAATATTAATCTTGCTTTGTGCAATTGCTTCATGAGCTTAAATTTCACATATAATGCAGAATTCAATAGAGCAATTGTAGTTTTATTATGTGTATGTCACTTTTTAATGAAGGCCGTGTTTTACATAATATGCTATCAATCCACACCAGCTAATAGAATGCAATCTTTGCCTCCATTTGACTGCAACCTAACTGAATCATTAATAAAAGTGAAAGCTTGAACGGGAAACCTTGTCAACGATATCATTAAAAATAGACTGATACGTTTATAAATACCGTATTTGCTCGATTATAAGACGACCCTGATTATAAGACGACCCCCCAAACTTTGGATATTCCTTTAGGAAAAAAACTAAAGCCTGTATTTAAGACTACCCTATAGGAAAAAAGTTAAATTTGTATATATTCACATGTAAATTGCTTTTTTAATAAAAAAAATAATATCAAAAAATGCATTTCTTGTTTTTATTTCCTTTTTATGTGCCAATGCTGCCTCTCTCTTTCCTTTGCCCCAGCTGTGTCTCTCTCCCCCTCCCTTTGACTCCCCGCCTTGTTTCTCTCTGCCCCCCTTGTTTCTCTCTGCCCCCTCCCCTTGTTGCTCTGTCTCTCCCCTTCTTGTTGCTCTGTCTCTTCCCCCTCTTGTTGATCTGCCCCCCATCCCTCCCCCTGTCTCTCTGCCCTCCATCACTCCCCCTGTCTCTCTGCCCCCCATCACTCCCCCTGTCTCTCTGCCCCCCATCCCTCCCCTGTCTCTCTGCCCCCCATCCCTCCCCCTGTCTCCCTGCCCCCTCCCTCCCCCTAACATGTAAAAAGATCCCTGGTGGCTAGTGGGGGCAGCCGGGGGATGTCTGCACGATACGTGCAGACATCCTCCATGCTGCCCGACACCTCCGTCTATTATGACGGACAGCTGTCCGTCATAATAGACGGAGGTGTCGGGCAGCATGGAGGATGTCTGCACGTATCGTGCAGACATCCCCCAGCTGCCCGATTTACCCTAGTGGCTAGTGGGGCAGCAGAGGATGTCTGCGCGATGAGCGGAAGCGGAAGTACCGGCTTCATCACAGAAGCCCCGGCGGTCGTGCCGGGCGGAAGCAGGGGAGTCTGCGCTCTGCTGGGGACCTGGATCCATGTCTTATAATCTGACCTCAATTTGAGGTCAGATTATAAGAAGACCTCGATTATAAGACGAGGGGGACTTTTCAGAAAAAAAATTCTGAAAAAAACCTCGTCTTATAATCGAGCAAATACGGTATTTACAAGGAAATAAAAAAATAAAATAGTAGTAAAAAAAAAATCTTTTATTTGAAGACAAATCTATAAGGAACAGTGACTAAAGTCCTGCTTCATAATTGCTGTACATCGTGTTATCAAACATTAGTGCACAGATAAACAGGAAAACTTCTTAGGTGTCTTTGGTATATGTATGTATTTAAATTCCTTTTAACCTGCACTCACTCCCAGGGATGAGAATGTGGTATGACTGTGGTAAGTGTGTGCTGAAGAATTAGAATTTATTAGAGCCGAGGGTGATGGAAGTGAGATTTTTAATAAATAATTGCACTGTTGATTAAAAATGTGCAAATATTTGTATTAGGGCTTAACACTGTGCAAAATGAGGTATTAAAGCTCATATTTCCACCTGTTATGGGCTTATTTTAGTGGATGTTTGTATATTGAGATGTCTTTTTTTATATTGTATGAATATACAAATTGATAAATAAAGAGATATACATTTTTATTAACCTGTTTTAACAACATAACATTAATCAACAATATGATAAAAAGAAAAATAATAATCATGAAGCAAGTAGATAACTCATGCTAAAGAACATTCAACTTATACTTACAAAGGAGACCAATAATGGTGGTATATCAAATCCAGAAATGGCAAAATTACATGAAGAGGTTATGTTGACCCATTTCCTGGCATGGGACACATAATCAAATAATCTCCCAATGTGGTATGATACCGGTTAAATACCAATATACAATGGAAAGGTCCAACATAGCTAGACTGGCAAACAAGTGCTTTATAGTTTAGCCTTCTGGGTCAGGGCTAATAGAAAGAAAAAATAGTATGATGTCAATATTTGGAAAGGATTAGTTTTGATGCTTCTAATGTAATGTCTGAATGAGGAGACATGTTGATAGTTTATTGAATTCTATTCAGTATTTGGTGGAATGCAGATGATTTTTAGTGAAAATAATCCATATTTTATCTAATCGACTTAACTATAAATTGTGCAGAGGCAAGTATGGAGAGTTCCTCCAGTAAGGAGCTCAGCATTGACCCTGCATAATGCTTTGTTAAAAAATAAAAAGATAAAGACAAAAAAAAAAGCTTTAAACTAACTAAACTTTAATAGTGAGGTTGTTACAGTAATCGACTTTTGGCAAATATTGCATTTAATGTATTTATTTGCTCTATTTGTTCAAGCAAATATATGTATTAAATAACATTACTCATATACCAAGGTGTTTGTCCCAATCCCTTATGGCCTTTTTAAAGTTTGCAGTTGTTATTAAGAGTACTATATATTTGTGTACATTTTGTCTATATTTCACATTTCACATGATAATTTAAGTTAACAATTAGGATTGATTTAACTACTCTTTATGCATATAAATATTCGTTTAAGTGTATTATATATGGAAAGAATCAGCAAATAATGTAATATAAAGATAGATATATTTACTAATAATATGTTGTGTCTAAAATTATGACTTTAAATTTAAATTACTTTATTGTTTCCTAGTAAGACTTGCATTGTAAACAATATATCTTGAGACCTATTGGCTGCTGTATCCTGAAATTTTATAAGGTTTTGCAATGAGCAGCTGTATTCCTGAGTCATGTTAAAAGTAGAACATTTAGCTTTTTATGATTTTGTACTTCTTCACCTCCCCTTTACTACACACAGATTCAGTTCTGTAATCGTTGCACTAAAATATACATTTCAGAGCAAAACTCTAGACAAGTTTAGTTTTATGCTATTAAAAATTTATGTTTTATTGAGCACCTTTAATGTGCATGATTAACTCACTATAATATTGTCAATCCCCACCCTTTTACCGCCCAGACTTCTTTCTGCATGCTGTGTAATTGGCTTTCATGATCTATTCGCATAAGCTGGCATTTGATAATTGATATGTATATGTAAAAATCATTGCAATACCAATTTAATTTTCCAAATTAATGATCTCAGGTTCCTTTTAAAACTCACAGCAAGTAATAAAGTTAAACAGCTCTTTTAATTAGAATGGAATTGCCTTTTTTATGTAAAGGGAATAATAAAAAACAAAAAATCTGTATTTAGCATAAGTAGAGTTCATAATTAAAAGTGCAACTGTGCTCAGAATAATGAGGTCACATATATAGCTAAACATGTTAGCTACAATGATTGTAAAGTACTGATGTTTCTGTACTAATTGGTGCTTTGTGCCTAACTGTTACTCATAATAAAAACGTATGCTAATAGGTCTTCAGACACGTGAAAAATATAACATAACATGTGTTATACAAATGTATGTCTGGAAAAAATATCATTGGACAATTCATTAGCACTTTAATGTCACAGAAAGGTTATACATATTGTCTTTCCAGCAATTTTCACGTTTTCACCTTCAAACTGCTGGGATTTGTTAGAACGGTATGCTTTTTTGGTTTTAAGCCTTTATTTCTTTACAGATTTACAAGTACTGCTGGGTAATGATCTCAAGCAGGTTTGTGGTTGAGTCATTTGGGAAAGCAGAGGAGTAATTTAATGTAATGTAATCACCCAGCAACATATATTTTAAAACATTTATTGGAGGCTTGTGAATTGCTTAGTTTTATAGCATGACATAAAACAGAATAAAAAATACCAAAATCAAATCAAAAATACGTGTAGTGAATAGTCACTAATATGACCTCTCGCCGGTAAAGCATTGGCCTCAGTTATTAAACATAATATGACAAATTTTGGCTGTATGAATTCTTTGTCTTAAATCTATAATAGTTTAGGAAATAGCCACTATATAAAGCCACATTGTTGGAAGAATGTGTTTTGTTTGCTTGATTATAAGGCAATCCCCCAAACTTTAACACCATATGTACATTTACAATTTGATAAACTCTTTCATACACATATTAATGTAAGTAAAGGATGGGGAGAAATTTCTATTGCTTTTATTAATTCATTTTTTTATTACTTTATTTTCAGGGATACATTTTTACAATGAATAGTCATTTATCGTCATTTAAGGCATGTGATCACTGTGATTGATTTATACAGGGATCACCTCAATACAATCTATACAGGTCTGCCTAACTCTTAAGTCAGCCAAGATCAACCAATTCAAATTTGGAGGAGGATGGCATGTGAGCTCTGTGACTGATTTACACAGTCATCACATCAATAAAATAAAACATCATGGTTGATCCGGGTTAGCCTAACTCTCAAGGCAACTAGGATCAGCCAATCCCATCCATAGCCTCAAATTTGAGGGAGGTTAGCAGTAAATTGTATCAGCCCCAATGCTGGTTGTAATCCTCTTTGCAATTGCTGAGACCGATTTAATTGTCCTTTAAATGCAAGGGTTAAAACATTGTGTCCCTTTCCCCCAAATAAAACTAATGTTTAACTTTAGACACACAGGTTTACACACAAGTAGTGTTGAGCGAACCCGAACCGCACTGTTCGGGTTCGTACCGAACATTACAGTGTCTGTACCCCGGACCCGAACACGGACATTCCACTGTATGTCTGTGTTGGAGTTCGGGGTTCGACGATTTAATGGCGCATGTTGAAAGGCTGCAGGGCAGCCAATCAACAAGCGTTTGACTCGTTTGCCCTTAGAAGCCATCACAGTCATGCCTACTAATGGCATGGCTGTGATTGGCCAGTGCAGCATGTGACCCAGCCTCTATATATAAGCTGGAGTCACATGCACGCACATCACATGAACTCTTCTTAGTGTAGGGAGAGGTTGCTGCAGCTGTGAGGGACAGATTAAAAAAATTCTGGTGTTGAATCTGCAAACTGCAGCAATTATTCAAACTACAGCAATTATTCAAATTACAGTTATTATTTTAGTGGGTGCTATACTACATATTTGTTCCCTGCCCTGAGCCCAGTACCACAGAGAGAGCAGTGCACTTGCAACTGCATGTGTGCCAAGCACATGACTTTAATCCTGTTCAGTGGGCAACATCTAGGCATTTTTAAATACTGCAATTTGTTGGTGTTAAATATTACATTTGCGTCCTGCACTTCATATCTGAGAGTCAAATAGAAATGTCAAATACTGTGCTTACAGCACACTTTGAAAAATTATATTTGTTTTGGGTGGTAAATAGTACATTTGCGTCTTGCGGTGTACTTCATATCTGAGAGTCAAATAGAACAGTCCAATACTGTGCTTACAGCGCACTTTGAAAAATTCTAATTGTTTTGGGTGGTAAATAGTACATTTGCGTCTTGCGGTGCACTTCATATCTGAGAGTCAAACAGAACAGTTAAATACTGTGCTTACAGCGCACTTTGAAAAATTCTAATTGTTTTGGGTGGTAAATACATTTGCGTCTTGCGGTGCACTTCATATCTGAGAGTCAAATAGAACAGTCGAATACTGTGCTTACAGCGCACTTTGAAAAATTCTAATTGTTTTTGGTGCTAAATAGTACATTTGCGTCTTGTGGTGCATTTCTTGCAGTCCAATAAACAAAAATACAAATAAAAATTGTTGACTATTGGTGGTTACATTGTCGCCTGACATAAACCATCTGTTACTTTGGTGGGTGACCGCAAAGAATGAGGAGAGCGTCAAATAAGGGACGTGGCCCTGGTCGTGGTGCTGCTGGTGTTGGTAGAGCTCCTGTTGCAAATATGGGATTTGGTCGATCTGTGCCAGCTACACGCACAAGTGAAACACCTTCCTCAGGTGCTAGTACACGACAGAACCTTCAGCGTTATTTGGTAGGCCCGAATGCCACTCTTAGAATGGTGATGCCAGAACAAGTACAGGCGATAGTAGATTGGGTGGCTGACAGTGCCTCCAGTTCCTACACATTGTCTCCCACCCGGTCCACTGCTGAAAGCTCAGAGTTGACACCTGCAGCCCATGGCCATCTGTCTTTCACCTCACCCCCTTGCAAATCAGCCAAGCGGTCTGAGCCACAAGTCATGCAGCAGTCTCTTTTGCTTTTTGATGACTCTGCTGACGGGGTCATCAAACCTAGCCTTGCCCCAGAAGTGGAAGAGATTGAGTAACTGATGGACATCCACTTATGTGTCAGGATGTGGACATGCGAGGACCACCGCAGCACGTCTCTGATGATGACGAAACACAGGTGCCAAGTGCTGTGGCTTTCTGCAGTGTGCAGACCGGCAAGGAGGGTAAGGTTGAGGAGCGGGTGGAAGATGATGTAGAGGATGATGAGGTCCTAGACCCCACATGGAATCAAGGTCATGCGAGTGACGTGTCCAGTTTGGAGGAAGAGGCGGTGGTCGCAAAGAGGCACCAGCGCAGCGTAAGAGGGAGCAGGGTGCAAAACCGTAGCGGCCGTCCCCTAGACAGTACACCTGCTACTGCCCACCGCACCCAGGGGTCGAGCACACCAAAGCCAGCTACAAGGAGTTCCCTGGTGTGGCAGTTCTTTAGACAATGTGCTGACGACAAGACACGAGTGGTTTGCAAGCTGTGCAATCAAAACCTGAAGCGAGGCATAAATGTGCTAAACCTGAGCACAACCTGCATGACCAGGCATCTACATGCAAAGCACGAGCTGCAGTGTAGTAAGCATCTCAAAACCCAAGAAAGGTCTCAGGCTCCTCCTGCTGCTGCTGTCTTGGCCTCTTCCTCCAGCTCTGGACTCACAGTGGCACCTGCCACCGAGCAAATCGAGGAAGTGGCAGCAACGCCACAACGTCTGCCACTGTCCCCAAGCATCTCCACACTGTCCCATGGAAGCGTTCAGCTGTCCATCTCCCAAACACTGGAGAGAAAAAAGAAGTATGGCCCTACCCACCCGCGAACACTGGCCCTGAATGTCAGCATTTCCAAATTTCTGGCCTTTGAAATGCTGTCATTCCGTCTGTTGGAGACGGACAGTTTTAAAAACCTGATCGCGGTGGCTGTCCCACAGTACGTGGTTCCCAGCCGCCACTACTTTTCCCGGCGAGCCATCCCTTCCCTGCACAAGCAATTGGTGGACAAAATCAGGTGTGCACTGCGCAACGCCATCTGTGGCAAGGTCCACATAACCACAGATATGTGGACCAGTAAGCACGGGCAGGGACGCTATATCTCCCTAACTGCATACTGGGCAAATGTAGTGTCGGCTGGGCCTGAGGCAGATAGCAGTTTGGCGCATGTCCTTCCGCCACAGAGGATTGCAGGGCATTTCTCTTTGCCTCCTGTTGCCTCCTCCTCCTACTCAGCTTCTTCCTTCTCCTCTACCACCTCCTCACCCGGTCAGCGTAATACTTTCACCAACAACTTCAGCACAGGCAGGGGGAAATTACAGCAGGCTCTTTTAAAACTCATATGTTTGGGGGAAAAACCCCACAGCGTGCAGGAGCTGTGGACGGGCATGGACCAACAGATCAATGAGTGGTTGTTGCCACTGAGCCTCAAGCCCGGCCTGGTGGTGTACGATAATGGGCGAAATCTAGTAGCAACTCTGGGCCTAGTCCGGTTTGAAGCACATCCCTTGCCTGGCGCATGTGCTGAATTTGGTGGTGCAGAAATTCCCGAAAAACTACCCAGATATATCAGAGCTGCTACAGAAAGTGCTGGCTGTCTGTACGCACTTTAGGCATTCTCACTCTGCTGTTGCTCGCCTGTCTGCGCTGCAAAGTAATTTAGGCCTTCCCGCTCACCGCCTCATATGCAACGTTCCCACAAGGTGGAACTCCACCATGCACATGCTGGAGAGATTGTGCGAGCAGCAGCAGGCGATAGTGGAGTATCAGCTGCAGCACGCACGGGTCAGTCGCTCTGCGGAACAGCACTACTTCACCATCAATGAGTGGGCCTCCATGCGAGACCTGTGTGCCATTTTGCACTGTTTCGAGTACTCCACCAACATGGCCAGTGCCAATGATGCCATTCTCAGCCTTACTATCCCGCTTGTATGTCTCCTTGAAAAAACGCTGAGGGCGATGATGGAAGAGGATGTGGCACAGGAGGTAGAGGAGGAGGAAGAAGAGGGGTCATTTCCACGGTTATCAGGCCAGTCATTCACAAGTGGCTTGGAGGGTGGGTTCCTGCACCAGCATAGGCCAGGTACACAACTGTCAAGCCAGGGCACAGTTTTGGAGGAGGATGAGGATGATGATGATGATGATGAGGAGGAGGAGGAACCGTGTTCACAGCAGGGTGGCACCCAACGCGGCTCGTGGGCATCACTGGAGCGTGGCTGGGGGGATACGGAGGACACAGATGATACACATGAGCGACTATATGCTGCAGTGCCTGCGCAACGACTGCCGAGTTGCCCACATTCTAACTTGTGCTGATTTCTGGGTGGCCACCCTGCTGGATCCACATTACAAGGACAACGTGCCATCCTTAATTCCATCACTGGAGCGTGATCGTAAGATGCGCGACTACTAGCGCACGCTGGTAGACGTGCTGCTGAGGGCATTTCAAAATGACACCGGGGGCTCAATGGAAGCACAAGGCAAAGGCAGAGGAAGAGGTCACCAATGCAGCTGGGGCACCGCCAGCACCTCAGAAGGCAGGGTTAGCATGGCCGAAATGTGGAAAAGCTTTGTCAGCATGCCACAACAAGCAGCAACACCATCTGATATGCAACATCTTAGCAGGAGGCAGCATTTCAGCAACATGGTGGAACAGTACGTGTGCAGAGGCCTACACGTACTGACTGATGGGTCTGCCCCATTCAACTTCTGGGTCTCCAAATTGGGCACATGGCCTGAGCTTGCCCTTCATCCCTTGGAGGTGCTGGCCTGCCCTGCAGCCAGTGTATTGTCTGAACGTGTGTTTAGCACGGCAGGGGGCGTTATCACAGACAAGCGCAGCCGCCTGTCCACAGCCAACATGGACAAGCTCACGTTTATTAAGTTGAACCAGGCATGGATCCCACCAGACTTCTCTGTACCTTGTGCAGAATAAACATTTATACTGGCCTCACCCAGTCATTGTTATACTCAAGTGCACTTATTCTTTGTTTTCTGTTGTTATATGTCCCAATATTTTGGGGGCTACCCCTATTAAAAAAAACAAAAAATAAATAAAAAACAGTGTTGGCTACCTCCTCCTCCTCCTCCAGCGCCGCTTCCACCTACACCGCCACGGTCACCGCCTTCTCAACCTATGGGTCACTTAGTATAAACTGAAAGAGAATACCTGCACTCCAACCCTCTTTCAAATGGATAATTCTGTTGATCCTCCTGGCAGCCATGCTTTAGATTTAGATTTATGTTCTTCCAAAGCTAAAATCAAATATTCCATCTAGTGCTATTTTATGGCTCAGCTGTATTTTTAATTTGTATGTATTTTATGTTATTTTAAGTTATTTCACTATCCACATTTCCTTGCAGGGCACTTGTCCTACTCTTACCCACATTTTAATTTCTTTTTGCAGCCCTCTAGCCCTTTCCATGACTTTTTTAGAGGCATTTTAGTGGCCAAAAGTTTGTGTCCCTATTGACTTCAATGGGGTTCGTGTTCGGGGTCAAGTTCGAGCATGGACCCGGACATTTTTTCAAAGTTCGGTCGAACCTCTCAAACCCGAACATCCAGGTGTCCGCTCAACTCTACACACAAGTAAACACACAGGTTTACTCTCGGCTTTGCCTCAAAGTTAACCTTGAAACATTTGTTTTGCGTAGCAAACTTATTTTGTTTCCACTTCAAATCTTTTGGAATCTACAAAGTCTTAGAACTTGTAGTTTTTTGGAGAAACCAATGCATATTTATGGTTATGTACCTCAATGGATTATCTGTGTAGGTGACTCAAACTAAAGTTTTCATCAATTTATAATACGGATATCCACAGTCTTGCATAAGTTATGCTCTCCCAGCTGAAACTTCAATAAAGCACTTCTTATTAGTTGTTAACCATATTAGTGGCTGTGCCCAATGACAAAGGTGTTACAAACAACACATGTCATGGGGAAGAACCAATACTAGACCAATTAACACAATAAACAATTCAGCCCATCCACTCATCTAGTCTGAGACAAAAAAACATTCTTCATGACTCCCTCTTGAACAACATTGTCTGGCATCTCGTTAAGCAGATGGCATGTCATGCATCTTAAATCCACTCATGCTGTATATTGCGTCCCTTTGAGAAAGGCTTTATGGGTCTTTAGGTCGTTATCCACCTGTCGACCACTAGTATCCCACATGCGGCACCTTGCTCATTTCTTGTGTCATCTTCAGCTAATATTAACTCCTTAAGGACAGACCCTTTGAAACATTTTTGGCATCTGGACAATGGCTATTTTAACTTTTCGGTGCTGTTTGTGTTTAGCTGTAATTCTATTCTTTGTCATTTGCTGTACCCACACAAATTATATATATATATATATATATATATATATTGTATTGGGACAAGAAGGGCTTTCTTTGGATGCCATAATTTTTATCATATCCTATAATATAATAAAAAAAAATATAAGATATGGTAAAAAAAAAAAAAAACACAAATTTCCTGAATTTTCATTGAAACATCTTCTCCTCGTCTACAAAAGCAAAAAAAAAAAAAAAAAAAACCCTGCTTAATAGATTCTACTATGTCTCCTGAGTACAGGGATACCACCCATGCATAGGTTTGTTGGGTTGTTTGGGGGATAAAAGGCCACATTTGGGAGGTGCAGTTTTTGGTTTTCTAATTTGGAATTTTGACATGCAGACAACTTGTGCCCATGTCCCATTTGGGACTTATTTGAAGTCAGCCAGTGTATTTTACCCCATTGACCAATATATTTTTTAAAGGTAGACACCCTAAGCTATGTCAAATGGTGCTATTTGAACACTTTCCATGCACCAATTCTACCATCAGCCTTTATCAAAGTTTGAGGTAGTAATTTAATTGTGTTGTTTTCCCACATAAATTGTACTTTAGACACAAATTCACAGATTTTGGTATGTTTGACTGCCAAAAAGACACCCAATATGGGTTCAGCAACATCTCCCGAGCACAGGAATACTGCCTTTGCTACTGATCAGCTGTTACTGATCGCTATACATGCGCTCAGACAGCTTTAAAAAAATACACATAGTCCCCTGATGGGTATAAATAACCCCTACCGATTGTAACAAAAAATTGGATATGGCAAAAAAAATCCTTCCAGATCGCTGCAAATGTGCCAGATCGCTGCTTAGGCAGCGATCTACGGAAAGCAAGGGGTTAATAGCTCTTAAAAGAGTCTTTTATATGCTGTAATAAATTACAGTAAAAGAAATGAACCTGTAAAAAATGCACAGACTACAAAAAATGTGCTGCTGTGTAAGATCACTGCGTACACAGCGATCAATGACAGGGAAGGGGTTAAACACTGGAAATGGCTTTTATAAAAGCCCTTGGTTATTAAATGTTATTAAATATTATTTAATTGATTACATTTGAAAAAATATACTATCTGAATATACTAAAAGTATAGTGAGGAGAGTTAGGCAAATCAACACTTGTCAAAGGCCATATTAGTCATTATTGCCTCTAACTGTATAATAAGTGCTTTTTTCAGTGCTGCACAATGCCTCTACAATGCCTCTTCACAGTGACATCGCTAGGGGAGGGGCTACTGGGGCTGAATCCCAGAATCTCTGCTTCATGGCCCCAAAGAGAGACTCTGACCTTGCCCCCTTGCGCTCGGCCCAGCCCCCTCATTCTCGGCCCCACCCCTCAAATTTCTGCATGCTGTAATCTGGATGCTGGACAGCACCAGACCCTGCCCCCTCAGCCTTCCATGCTGTCACAGTCTGGGTCCTGAACTGCTAGGTAAGCACAATATCTGTGCTGGGGCAAGACTGTTATATATAAAGAAATACTACAACTGTACTGTGAGTGTAAACTGAGTGTGTGTGAGTGGCAGAGTGAGTGTGTGTGAGTGGCAGAGTGAGTGTGTACGAGTAGAAGAGTGTGAGTGGGTGAGTGAGTATTAGCATGAGTGGCAGATTTATGAGTGTTTTCCACTCACACACATGCACACTCACTCACACTTACACTCACTCACACACACACTCATAACTTTGCTGCTCACACATACACTCTGCCACTCACAAACACTTACACTCTGCCACTCACACACACATACACATGCACACTCATAACTCTGCCACTCACACTTACACTCTTCCAAACACTCACACTTACACTCTTCCAAACACTCACACTCTGCCACACTCATTCACACATTTACACTTACTTACACTCTGCCACTCACACACACTCACACTCTGCAACTTGGCCAGAGTATAAGTGTGTGTGAGTGGCAGAGTGTTAGTAAGTGTAAGTGTGTGTGTGTGAGTGTGGCAGAGTGTGAGTGCTTGGAAGTATTGTGTAATGTGTATTGTGGTACAGTAATGTGCAGCACATTACTGTTAGTTTTATTGCTGTGGAGCCTGTGATACACTCACACACTGCACATTACTGTGAGTTTTATTTCGGTTGAGACTGTGACACACGCACACACTGCACATTACTGTGAGTTTTATTGCTGTGGAGTCAGTCACAGACACACACACACACACACACACACACACATACAGGAAGCCACAGACAGACACACACATACAGTCGGTCACAGGCAGACATACAGTCATTCACACACACAGTCAGTCACAGACAGACACACACACACATATAGTAAGCCACAGACAGACACACACATACAGTCAGTCAAAGTCAGTACCCTGCTATTGTTTCTAGCCCTGCTGAGCACACTCATCAATCGGACACTATAGTGTGTTGCGTGTGGAGGCGTAGAAGGAAGACTGTGCAGCCGGTTCACACACTGCTCCCTCAGGCTCTGCTGGATAAATAAATAAATAAAATGATCTCAGCGGCGAGGGCACCAGGCAGGGACAACAATAACCGAGCACCAGGTATAATTTACAGTATTTGCCAGGATTTATTGAGCCATGATATATACCCATATATACCTATTGTTCATTGGCATCAAATATATGCAGGCATGCCAATAGTGATACAAAGCACAGAGTATGCATTACTAATGATGTGAAAAGCATGGCTAGTGTGGCGATTAATGCCGGTGTTAGGGTTAATTTATATTTATTGTGTTAACATAACAAGAGTCAATTCAGCATTGGAAGAGTTCATGTCAGGGAAGGGTTAAACCCCCCTCCCCTCTTGGAGGGAGCACATTCGTTGTCTGTGTCTATCATCTATTCTACATACATAGAGTAAGAAGTAATAAATCTAATGATACCAGACTTTAACGCAGACTAAATCAATAAGGTAGAGATAAAGGAAAATAGAAGAAAATAACCTAAGGGTCACATCCTGTGTCAGCATCTCAGGAGTTTTGTAATTCTGCATAGGCACATAGAAACAAAGTGTTTAGTTAATTATGTAACTATATATTTGTAACACGTATGTATTCTATGTCCACGACCCCAGTTTGTGTATGAAGTCTTAGCCAATGATATGATGCCAGCGAATGTCTTGTTGTTTCTATATAAGTGCTTGTCTTTACAATAAACTTTAGAGTTACTTAACGAACGGCCTTGTGTCAGACTTGAGTTACTCTCCGAACGCGTTCGCTGATGTGTTTCCAACTCCCACCACGTGAATCCAAATAAGAGTGATACATTGCCATATACCAGAGACTTGCTGATAGAGACCTCAGAATTGGTCCCTTTCAATTTGGTGTCAGAAGTGGGATTCAGACAGGCCGGGTGAGTACATGTGTATTATTATACATCTCTGACTTACCCGTGTTTCTCTGAATTCTTACTAATTTGTGAGAGTCTCGTTTGAAAAAAAAACCCTGTGTAGTGGATATGGAGACAGGTCGGAACTGTCTAAAAACTATCTGCTAAAATTGTGCTAGCAATAGTTATTATAATTCTGAGGTAGTTTCCAGTATAAATAATAGAGAGTCATTATTGAAGATTTTCCACTAATATTAAAAGGCACTTAGTCACTGATAGTTTTTCAGTGAAACCCTTGATGCAGTTCCAAGGTGTTAAGGAAACCAGGGTGTTTTGATAATATAGATTACGGCATTAATTTTCTAAATTGTACATTGAATTTTTAAATATTCCGTGGTGAGAGGTGAGCATCAATTAAATGCACAAAACTGTTATTTAAACTGTGTATTGATAAATTGTTTTATTGTTTAGTTGGGCTGGTTTGTAACATAATGAGACAGAGAGTCAGTGATTTTACAACTGAAAAATCTGTGAAAGGTAAATTAAAGGATGAGTTAATTAAAATATTAAATGCTGTAGCTCTATCATAGAAACCCCAAGTTATTTGTCCTCTAAGCAGATTCCCCCTGTACAAGAGCACAGACTAAGTTGCAGACAGAAGCTGCAAAGTTTTCTCTGAAGTCAGAGGGGGAGAAGGAGGAGGGGATCTTTGCATTTGAGATGCCCACACTAGAGACAGGACAGGGAAAGATAGAATCACATGTACCATTTCTAACTGTGGGAGATCAGGTTGTGTTGCAATCAGTTGATCCAAATGATGTGGGATCATGTGGTGGAGTATTTTGAAGTACAAGGTAGAACTTGTATAAACAAGGATAAATCTAAATACTCTAAGAGTTCTGTCCCACAGCAAGCTAAGCCAGAGTCGCTGTGTCCAGCACTCCCTGTTTGCTCAGAGCCCACACAGTAT
The DNA here is from genome assembly GCA_036172795.1 of Pelodytes ibericus. Lineage (NCBI taxonomy): Eukaryota > Metazoa > Chordata > Amphibia > Anura > Pelodytidae > Pelodytes > Pelodytes ibericus. The sequence continues at coordinate 134,215,179 of CM069859.1, read as the reverse complement.
AGCATAGCATGCAAATTGTCAGATAAGAAGTTAGCTGTGTCTGTGGCCATAAGGTATGTTTGATTTGTCTGACTGCCAGTATCGAGTGTTGTAAGAGTATTATTACATTGCATTGTTAATCTGAAATATAAGAGTGTTTAGTTTAGTGTGTCTGGGACACATTTATAAGTAAGAAGACAATAGTTCTGAACTGAAGCTGTGTAACAGAGGATACAGATCCATCAGTAAAACATATTGAAGATTAGAGTCTCATGTCTGTAACTCCCAAGTACACTGTATCTTGGTGTTTTGGATATGATAGCTGTGCAAGTTGATAAGACCATAGAAGCTGTGGCATATTATGTTTAATGTTGTCATTAGGAGAATTGTCGTTATTGTTTAAATATTTGCATAAGTAATTTTTGCAACTACTATTCTATAAGATACAATTGTATCGTTATAAGTGATGTCTGCACAAATGGGCAATAGTGTTACAGTAAAAGTCTCTAATATTTTACCATAAGAGTAGAGAAATGTCCTAGTTTTGTGTCAACAGCCCCAAAGCAGCAGTCGTGTTTTGTAGAGATGTAACAAAAGCAAGTGTTTTATATTTAGTGGAGTACAGAAGACGTATCTTATGGATCACTCAAAGAGCGCTCAAAAAATAGGCATATTCTGCCGTATAAATTTTGAGTGATTTTAAAGGGACCGTCTTCTGGGTTATATTCATCAGGGTGATGAGAAGTTTTATAGTAATTGAGTTCTAGCAGAGTTCTAGCACAAAAGTTACTGAAGTTTTGTGGTATTTTTGGTAAGAAAAGTTGCAGAGTTGTTTTACTTTGGCATAGTCAGTAATATTAATAGTGGTATTCATTGTTTTGGAATTAATTTACTACTGCATTTGTGTAACTGTATCTTTAAGTAAGAAAAAGAAAAATATTTGTGTGTAAAACAGTAAGAGTCATTTAATACCCAAGGTCTCTCTTGGACATCGTGTTAAACATACATGATCAATCCAGTGGATAGTATAACAGCTGCAAAATTTGATAAATGCCATTATTAGGTTTATGTTTATTCAATCTAAATATTCAGAGGCATTATGAGGGTAAAAAGAAATATTCTCTATTACTGTATCAATGTTATTTGCTGTGAATCTTCCCAGCTGTATATCTTTTAGGATATTTTATAATACTGGCTCAGGTTATAGCTTTTTGTTCTAGCAAAGCACTCTAATACTTGTTTAAAGACTCTAAACATTTAACAGGTTTTACATGTTACCTATTAGAACTGTTTATTTGTTTAGGCTACATTCTTCCTTTTTTTATTTAGGTGTCTTGACAAGTATAGAATTTTTATGTAGTTTGGAAGGACTTTTGTATTTGAATTTTTAGTGTATGTTGAAGATGGGTTTTGATTGTTCCCAAGATAAGATATCATGTTTTCCAACACTCTAGATAAAATAGATATGAAAAGATGTCTTAATTTTAAGTTATTAATAGGTACAGATTTGCTTTAGATTTAAGTAGAATTTAAGAGTTGGTATCAGAGAAAGACTTGAGTAACGTTTATTTGTAATATGTTAAGTAGTGATTTTTGTGTTTAAAAATAAGCTGTTAAAGTCTTTGTGGGCCGTGGAATTGGCAGAGTGCTGGAGTTAGATGGTTTTTGTATTTTGTAAAAGGTCAGATGTCATGTTGCACATACGTAGAAAGAGAAGATGTTATGGGCTAAGAATATGACAGTTAGGATCTACAAGTCAATATTAATTTGAGAAGGAAATAAATGGTATATAGCAATAAGAGGCAGAGTTTTTAGTTTATACTGAAAAGTATTGATCAGTATTTTAAAGGAATCCCCTGCCCATCAAATATAATAACTTGCATATACTGTAATTGTTTTATCTTTTTAGTGTGACCAGAATTATTTTTACAGCGCTACTTACATTGTTGGTGATACATGAATATAATGTTCAAACTATAGGGAAAGTAATATTGCCAGCTGGAGAGCAATACATATTTAAATAAATACAGCGCTAACATCTCTAACATGTTTATATACAGTAAATATATACATGGTATTTGTTGCATTCTAATGTTTGTTATAAATAAGGCAAATTACCCCATGTGATACATGGAGAGAGAATATTGAGATGTTTTTTAACATTTTAGATATAAGACAAGTTTTAATATATGAGAATGTACGTACGTCAGTGATTAGTGGGAAGAATTAGCAAGTGTCATATTCTGTGGAGTCGTAGGAGTTAATGAATTCAGACAGTTTTTGTTGTGTGTGAAAGAGAGACAAAGTTCACCCAGAAACCCCCCTTTGTTTCCCCTTCTATCTGCTAGTCTAATTGCAGATAAGAGAGTTGTAGCAGTGGTTGCAAAAGTATTTTTTTTGTGAAGGGAGGGGAATGCAGTTGTGTTCTGTGCTGTGGTCACGATAGGTGATAATGGTCAAGAGATACATTTCTGTTGTCAATAATTTTGATGAAGTATGTGTATCAATTGTGAATTCTTTATAAAATATTTATTCTGACAGGTCACGCCTGTTAGTTTTATTGAAGTAGCTCCAGCCTATACTGATGTTGTTTCAGAGTTTACTGATTAAACCAGCAAATCTAGATTATTACAGATGCAGTTCCAGTAAGAGCTCTTAATCACTAATGAAGTGCTAGTGATTATTGACAGTGAGTGATATTAGTTCTATATTACACTCATCATGCTCAGTCTGGAGAATTATAAAAGGATAATAATATTGTTAAAGAACATAAGAGTGGTCTAATTATTTTGGGACATGAGCTATGAGTCATAATATTAATAATAATATTTTAATGTAAAGCAAATAAGTCAAAATGTTTAAGGAAATATTGCATGTTACTAACTGGAATATTTTGAGTTTTATTTCCATATAGATTAAAGCTGTACAGTCAACAAAAGACAAGTTCAAAGTGCACCAACGAATCTATTGCTGATAAAAGATTATTTCTAAAGAAAGAAAAGTTTATTTTAAAAGAAGAAATACTTACAATACAAGTAAAGAAAGGATCCTAACAAAGTCTACTGGAATATTGTTGTGAAAATTGTTCAACTCAACTCCTGGATCTACGTTATTTACGTAAAGCACATTCCTGTACTGACAAACAGGCCAACAAAGGAGCAGCATGTTAGTGTCTTGATGGGCATAATAATCCCTGACCACTAGCCAACGTAAGCCGAGTCTTCATCCTAAGGGTAACTTGCAAAGAAATCACCCAGGAGTCTGCAACAGATACAACAGTCTACGACAGATCATCATTGTTGGGAAGTATATTTTCATTGAGTGCATATGTATAAAATTGTTATTGATGATTTGTAATGTTTGTGGTAAAGATTTGTTTAATTGTGTTATTATGGGTATGTTTAGAGTATAGTGTACTTTTGAAATTTACCAAACACAATTGAGTCGACCCATAAAGAAATTGTATTTTGGTAATCTTTATGCTGAATTTTGTATAGAGAATGTTAGGAAACTTCTCAGATAGTTTAAGATAAGTTAGTTTTTGTAAGAGAGTTTAATCAAGAATGATTATGGATTTGAGGAGTAGGTATAAAAGTGTTCAAAGGTAATCCGTGAGATCCCCTGGGACTGGGAAATTGGCTAGGATCACTTGGAGCGAAACTTGTAAGTGGTTTGGCATGTGTGAGATCAGTGGTGCTAATTGTCTTTGTTTATGTTGTTTGTTTCAAGGGTCTCATCCTCAAGTGCATCCTGACCACTGACATCATGCCCCTACATGAAGAATGGAAGACACTGCTCAAATATTCCCCATTATGGAAGCTTACAGTGCAACTAAGCTGGATGACCTACCAATGTGTGAAATCGAGGAAGTGTGCCTTATAACCTTGGATACAATGATTATGTTGACCAGGCAACTCCTGATTGGTTATCCTTAAAAACAGACAATGTCAATTTCTAAGAATAAAAGGGGAGAACAGTATGAATATTATATGGACTGTAGGGGCCTCTGGAGTCACGTCGTGGATGGGAGACCATATTGTTTTGTCCGCTGTCATTTCGTCTGACTGACACTTTATGTTCTGAATGCATGCCATGTTGTGTGTTCTGAATGCATGTTCAGCTTTGCTCCAAGTCATTTAAAGTATTATGCCACCGACTTGAGTCCTGGGGAATGGCAAACTCCGGAATAATATGTTTTATTTTTACATGCATCTATTGGTTTTAGAGAATTGCTCATTAATAACCTTAGGGTTTTTTTATTAGGCAGAGTAAGAGGAGCAATGACACATAGATATGTATTTTAGTCTTGTGACCACACGTGTTTTTGGATCATCAGGTCATGCCATTATGTGACATTATATAACATATTTAGATAGTTATGGCAGGCTTTCCATATTTAAGAGAGAGATACTGTGAATTTTTTTTAGATTATAAGTCCAATATCTCTGCTGAGCGAAGCTGAGGTCTGCTCAGGCGCCAAACGTCTAAACCTAATCTTGCAGGTTATTTAAGAGTTAATGTTAGATGTCAGTATTGTCCTGAGGCAGTCTGGTAAAACAGGACAGCCATAGTCGGTTATTAAAAGCTTTATTATGTATGTGGGATCTTTGGATTGAATATGTTGTTTTAGTAACAGTATCTATAGGTGCCATTTATATAATTGTAAAGTGTGCTAAAAGTTTCATTGCTGAGGTCCTGAAACCTGTAAAGTGAAAACCTGTAGAAACAGTGGCCTTGTCTTCATGGTTATCCATTATGTTGTAATGGATAAAAGAGTGGAACTGTTAGGGTTAATTTATATTTATTGTGTTAACATAACAAGAGTCAATTCAGCATTGGAAGAGTTAATGTCAGGGAAGGGTTAAACCCCCCCTCCCCTCTTGGAGGGAGCACATTCGTTGTCTGTGTCTATCATCTATTCTACATACATAGAGTAAGAAGTAATAAATCTAATGATACCAGACTTTAACCCAGACTAAGTCAATAAGGTAGAGATAAAGGAAAATAGAAGAAAATAACCTAAGGGTCACATCCTGTGTCAGCATCTCAGGAGTTTTGTAATTCTGCATAGGCACATAGAAACAAAGTGTTTAGTTAATTATGTAACTATATATTTGTAACACGTATGTATTCTATGTCCACGCCCCCAGTTTGTGTATGAAGTCTTAGCCAATGATATGATGCCAGCGAATGTCTTGTTGTTTCTATATAAGTGCTTGTCTTTACAATAAACTTTAGAGTTACTTAACGAACGGCCTTGTGTCAGTCTTGAATTACTCTCCGAACGCGTTCGCTGATGTGTTTCCAACTCCCACCACGTGAATCCAAATCAGAGTGATACATTGCCATATACCAGAGACTTGCTGATAGAGACCTCAGAATTGGTCCCTTTCAGCCGGGTGCATCAAGGATGCATTAATATGCAACACCATCCATAAAATGCTGCATAACAATACTCTTGATACTCAGTTGTTCTGGAGCTCTCTCTAAGACTGATTGCTGTTTGTTTACCTCCTGGTTCCCATCTTTATTAGTTATCCCCTTGGTGACTGGATTTTGTCCGTGTCATACCATTGGTAACAGAGACTGTTTTAACACTCAGTGGTGTTTGTATTTAACTGTAGTTTTTCTCTTTCTCATTTAATGTACCACACATTTACATGTTGTTTTTATTGGCATAAGAAGTGTTTTATTTAGATACCATTATTTTGAACAAATCATATAATTTCTTATAAAAAAAATAAAACATGATGAAAAATTTTACTTTTTTTAAATCATATTTATAAAATATTTTATATCATCTGTAAACACTAATAAAAAAATGCTAAATAGCTTCTATTATTTGTTAAGAATTATCCATGTTTTCATATTTTCTACTGTTTTCTGCACATTATAAGTAGTGCATTGCTTTTTCCTAACAATTTTATCAGGATTACCTTTTAAACCCAACCCTAATACTAACACTAAACCTAAGTCTAGTCTAACACTAACTAACACACAAACAAATGTTTTTTTTTTTTTACTGTAATATTGTTGATTGCCTCAAACTACATCCCCAGAGTGATGGAAGTGATCATCGATCGCTTACACCCCACATTTAAACAGAGGATATAAGAGGCACATCCTCTTTTACTAAGGTGTTAAGTTGTTTCCTGATATCTGTCCTGAACCTTCAGACTATATCCTTACTATCTTTTTTGTATTATCCCTCTGCAAACTTGGACTGGCTTGTGTGCTTTTAAGTAACTGACCAGATGGACTATTCCAACATCTCAGTCCTCTGGCCACTGTTATATGCTATGAGGCATCAAACCTTGGTTGTCTCAAGGCAAAACCAGAGTCAGAATCTAGGTTTGAAAGTGTTGTTAAACACAATACTATTTGGATTGATCATCAAATAAAGTAACTACACATAGTCGGAATAAAACTGAAATTTCTGTTAAATTCAGCCCCATATGGCAATTGTGACAGACTCCTTGGTACCCCGACTAGGAACCTCTGTCAACAGTACAAAACCACGTCCTGGGACACAATATAATCCACAAATGTAGACCCCAAGTATCAGGCAACACCAGTATAGAGGTTTTAAAACAGAAGAACATTTATTGTAAAAATTACATAACTTATATACAATTGAAGATATAGATAACACTTTAATCAAACAATAGAAACATAACTGGATTAGAACCAGACAAAGTTAATCCATTTAAACCATGGCTGCACTGGACCACTAACCTATCACACAGGGAAGGACAAATGGGCGACAAATGGGAGACCGGGATGGGCTAAAGTCCCTTTAAACATATTACTTCAGGGACCTTTAAACTGCTGGCCAATAGTAGATGCACTTATGGAAGGAGCCCAGGAGTAGAAACCAATGGTTAGGCTGCCTACTCCTTGAGCGACCAATCAGGTTAGCGGCGACCTAACCAGGGCAAGCACAGAGAGTACAAACAGCCGGGATTCACCTTTATTGTACAAGACGTTTAGGGTGCTCTCTGAGGCAGGTATACTTTTGGAGGGAGGGTACCGCTGAGTGAGGGGTGTAATTTGCCTGGTTTCGGCTCCATTTTGGTACAATTTCGGGTCTCAGGGACCAATTTGCAGGGGAGCTACTATTCCCTTTAAACTACTGGCCAATCCCCATATTGACTCTGTTTTCTCCCGGGCCATGGGTAATTCGAACTGACCAACCCCATTCCTGTCTACTCTCCGCTAAGCCCTGCGAAGGGATGCAAGCTGACAGGTGAACATACTGGGCAGAAGGCGAAGCATGCACAACCAAGGGGAGTGATTTTGCCCTATTTGGGGAGGGGTTTAAAATACAGTGCACACAACATGAACACAGCATAAACAGCAGTTAAATTCACGGGGCTTCCTTGACAGTGAAATCTGTTTTTTGACTAATATTTCTGAAAGTCATACAACAATGTGTTAATGGTTGTGTATAGCCATCTAATCAGAATATATTGTTCTACTGCACACATTGGTTTCAACTTAAAGTAAAAATCTGCTCAAACTTTTTTGTCCACTTTCCATTCTGATGTCATATTTCTGTTCTCTGTCCTGAGGCCACTAATGTGCCTGTGCAGTATCCCCAACCATAAGCTGGGGTCTACTGCCAATTACTACTGTAAAAAATAAAAGAAAGGAAGGAGAAATGAAGACCTCTAGTACATCATGCTAGAGAATAGTGTTATAAGAGGGGGCAGCAGTCTAGAGAAACAAAAAGGTCTCAAGTGTTCAGGCTTGTATCTTCCTGACATGAGTGCTCTATTGGCTCTTGGTGTGTGATGTGCTGAACATACTTCTAGTTGGAAGGATATGCTAATCCCCTTGCAGCTATTGGTAGTGTGATGCACAATTGATATGCCAACGCACCAGTGGAAGCACACTCCACTAGCTCTCTCAGCTGGCATGAAGCAGAGCTATTTAGAATTATGCAATATCTTTTGACCAGTGCACAACAGTATTCATGTACTGTTAAATAGTTTCTTTAGGAACATAGTGGCCAACAATCTCAAATTGAGTTACTGTCCCAACAAATGCAGTCTGTCTGTAAATTTAAACAGCACCATTACATACAGTGTAAACGCTAAAGAACCCCAGAAACACGGTACCTGTACCATGGGAGGCTGGAGCTCAAGCTTGCATGGTCACAGTAAATTATGGATAAAAACAAATAAGGTCTATTAGCGCTCACTCTTCCAGTCTAGGACTCCACCAAGCACAATACCATAATGCCATAAAATTATGAACCACACAGACGTGGGTTGTTTAATTTCACAAAAGTGGCAACCATTCAATACTATTGGGGCTTTTGACAAGCCATGGCTTTTTTATGATATATTATGTGGCATTGTAAGTCAGTCCCCTATAGCTGTGCCCCCCACTTGTATTTAGAGTTTGGTTCCCCTTTAAATAGAAATTAAATTCCACAATGTTTCTTCTTAATTGTGCGGGAAATTAATATTTGAAATTAGAAAAAAAAAATCTGAGCTACATGACATATTTTATCTACAAATGCTTAAATTCCAGTCAATTCTGCTTAATAAAAGTATGACCCATCAACTGGTCTATTTCAAAATATGATAAAATTCTAACATTTCTGCATACAATTACTCACTTTCAATGTCCTTTCTGTTAAATGTTTTGTCTCAGACAGAAACAAATGAACAGTAGAAAGAGAAGGAAATTAAGGAAACACATTTTGCACATCATACATCATGGTAGTCAGAGTCAAGGTTCTTAAAAACTAGAAACTCTTTTGATTTACTGTCAAATAAAGCAGTTATTCAGAGTTTCCATTTACCAAGAGGAGCAATTATATCTTTACATGAGCAGGTTCACGGTAATGTAAAACTTTTTACAGCTGGATTTTCTGGCCTCTGTATCCTTCCAGGATGTATCAAATCTAGTTGTAATTATAGGTTAGCACACTTTTTCCCATATACATTTCCCCTGTCCTTAATCTATGGTTGTTTATTTACTAAGACTGCCAATGTGATAATAACCACACCAGCAATAGTTTGGAATGGTTCAAATTTGGACCTGTTTACAAAACTAACGATTAAAATGGTTAAAAGTTAGGCCAACAAAATATTTGCAATAGGTGAAAAGTCACTGATAATCCAGCAAGCGTAGTTTATTCCACAAGTTACATGAGTGATCATCGTTAACAGTTGTGACCTTTTAGTGATGACCGCAACCATCAGCCAAAACAAACACACAATCATATGTATTGATAAAAAATATCCGGGAGGCCTCCTCACCGCATAACTCTCTGTAACTTGACAATTGAAGGGAGAGCACCATGTTCCAGGGAAGAGAAACGGACAGACATGTAGTCAATATTATTAAAATGTCAAGAGTTGACACCTAAAAGTACTAAAAAATAAAGTTATTTTGAAATTGAACAACCTAGGTTTGCATACGTTCATCCTGGTGAATGAATAAGTCTCAGCTGTAGTTATGGATACATAACAAGGTCCTATCTTCTGTCTAAATCTATATTTTAATCTGTTAATAATATTTTTCAATAATAGTTCTTGTTGATTGCCCCTTTATTAAAAAAATATTAAATTCTCTGTTAGTCCTTACTGGTTGCCCCTTTATTAAATACATAAATGACCATAATGATAGTCAACAATGATACTATTGTACCTCTTATTAAAATACACTTTTATACTACTTCTTGGCTATATTTTCTAGAGGACTTTTAATATATTTATTAAAATAACAATTATATTGTTTCTAATGCAGAGCATTCAACCATTAGGATCTATTATTCATTTAATTTGCATTAAAGGGACAGTCTAGACCAGTAGGCAACACATGGTAGACCAGACGAGAGAGAGACAAAATATGGAGCGTGCCAGACTCACTGAGAGCAAGGGGGTGCATAGGAGATGATAGGGAGCATGCTCTGTAGTCATTCCCATTCACATGAAGCAGAAAATAATAATAAACATTTTTATACTTTTGGAATGTAAAAGTGGGTGTTCCTGATTGCTTCAAAAGCCTCAAGATCTGCAAACTGCTTTTAAATGTAAGTTTATCAATTTTTTAGTTATGGAAATGATAAAATGTGCATATTAAAGCACTATTTCAGTACTTTAATATGCATTAAAACTTGGAAAATGCTTTTTGGGCACCAGACATTCCCTTTAAACCACTTAGTGACAAGACATTTTGACTTTCCCTTGATGACCAGGTCTGTTTTTACATTTCTGGGGTGTTTAGCTGTAATTTTCTTCTCTCTCACATACTGTACCCACACAAATTATATGTTGTTTTTATCATCATAAGAAGGGCATTCATTAGATACCAAAAATAGTGTTGTTCTTTTCCTAAATTGACCTTTTGACCCCAACCCGAACCCTAAATTTAACCCTAACCCTAAATTTAACTCCAATTCTAACCCTTATGCTATCCCTTAATATATTTTAATTTTAATTAAATTTTAACTCTATCCCTTATGCTAAAAATGATTTAATTTTAACCCTAACAGCTAATCTAACCTTAATCCTAGTTTTAAGCTAATTAAATCTTTTTTTCTTTCATTGCAATGTTGCTAACTGCCCCTAGGGGCAGTCAAGCAACATATTCAGAGTGACAGAAGTACATTTTTTTCACTTCCGAAGCTCTTGACCACAAGCGCGCGTGGCCGTATTGCCGGAGCATGCTGCTCCGTCAATATGGCGCCCACGATTGTTCCATGGGGCTATCGTGGGTACCCCAGAGAGCAAATTTCAGTGCTGGCTATTGCTTCGACATCGTTTCACCGCAGGACGTGTCAGGCACGTCCATTTTTGGGAACGGAGTTTCCAGCTGGACGTGCCTGACTCCTCCATTGTGGCTAAGGGGTTAAGTAAACTTAATAAAGTAATTTCTAAATGGGCTAAATTATATGACATCACTTTTTTGAGTTGCCTCACATTTTAACTTAAACCTTTCTTTTCTAGTTTATGGTATTCAATGACCTGAAAAAAAATAGTCTACCTGGACTTGAACCCTCACTTTGATGTTGCTAGAGCACATCTTTACCAGTTCACCAGCCTGTTTTTAATAATTTAGCTTCTGCTCTAGTAACCATGAATCTACAAAGCCACAATGTCAATTCTCCTCAGCTGTGGCTGGTCATGTGCTGACTCTCTCTGCCTATAAAAACAACTTCCTGTCACCATACGTTTGTCAGATGTGTTCAATGCTGCATTATAATCAAGCCTGCTACTAATTTGTATACAGTCTGACTGTTCTGCCTTCTCCTACCTATTGACCTTGACTTGCCTGACTATTTTTTGTTCCAGACACTCAACTCTGCTCACTCTGGGGCTCAACCACCTGGGTAACGAGTGCTGCTTCTGGCATAAGACTTTGCTGATCTGGCTGCTGGAGTCCAAAACCTGCTAATATCAGTATCATAAGTGAAAGCTCTACTGCACATGTGTAGACCTCTGCCTTTGCACATTATTCATTCACAGTGTTCAGTGGGACAGTTGAGAGGTATGCAAAAAACATTTATGTCTAGCAAAGACGAATTTACAAAGCACTAATTACAAAAAATTATTTCAGCATAGAGATGACTATCTTGGAATTTCATCTCACCCTCAGATAAAGTCAGTCTGCAATTTAAATATTTGAGGCTAAACATTATTATCAAAGATTAGCTAATGCCATTTTATGAGGGTTTTGAGATAAACTAATAAAAAGTTAAAAGAATGGTGTTATACGGAACTGTCCTGGTGGGGCAAAATCAATTCTCTAAATTCGTATGTCATCCCTAAATGGTCCTATATTTTTTGTATGCTACCCTTCAAAGTCTCAAGACGCTGGTCACACATGCACTAGTCCAGTTTCTCATCATATATCTGGAATGGTAAAAGAGTTAGAGCAAATATTCTAGCAAAAAAATAAATAAAACAGGGTGGTCGAGCTTAACATAGTGGCTCATATTTACAAACTTCAGGAACCCTCATTGAGATCAAAAGCATAGTACGTCATTGAGGCTGACACAGTTGCTAGGAAAGCATTAGATGTCTTTAATTGGCTTAATAGTGGCAAGGAATATTCTGAACTGATAAAAACATAATCCTGAGACAGACTATAGAAGCCTGGCATAGAATGAAAAAAGAATTGGGTCTACAAAAATGATTAGTTCCTGTAAATTAAGAAGCCTAGGACAAAATATGATTGCCATATCATTAAAAAGAATGGCTAGGATTGGATGACAAATTCATCTTGGTAATAATGGACAAAGGACATATCCTTCTCTTTGCGGTAATGGCTCAAAAATGTTCCATAACAAATAGGGAGGTATTTAAATATCTACGTATTAGACATTTTCTTAAAGATAATTTATACTGCGATAATTCTCAAATTAATTCTCTTTTGGATGAGCTCTTCTGCCATAAAAAGTTTATTAGCAAGGCAAATGACCTTGAATCTTTAGTACATAATTGCCCTAAAACATCTTTAAAATCATGGGAAAAATAATTGGGGATTAATATCCCGATTGTGGAATGGGTAAGCGCTTTACAATTAGACAAATTAATCCACTATTTTAACATCACATGAAGACCAGTTTCATTTATGAACAAATGATACTTGGTTCCAGGTAGTATGGCAAAGATGTACCCTAATCTGTTCCCCACCTGTTCGATATGTGGTTCAAGTGAAGGTTCATTTCTCCATATATCGTGGGGCTGTCTATCAGTTAAAGGTATATGGAAATGGGCAAATGATAGTTTTAAATAACTTGTGAACGTGGATTTAAACCCAAACCCTGATTTTGCTTTATTGCATATAAACTGTTATCCTGTTCCAATTGAATATCGGGCCTTGGCTATTCATTGTTTGTTGACAACTAAATTCATCATAGCCCAAAATTTGAAACTTAGTTTATCGTTTGATAAAATGCATTAAAAAACAACAACTGTTATACCAGCTAAATATGGAGAAAGAATTAAACTAGATCTCAATTTATGCAAACAATAAAAATACGCTATACAGTATGACCTTGGGCTAACAAAATTAAAAGACATGTAAAATACTCAGTTGAATCTGTGTAAGATGCAATCTACTGACGAGCATGAGAGACACACTGGTACTCCTAGATCCAGTGAAAGAAAATATATTTGTTTAAAGTGGAGGTATAAAGGTATAAAGTGCACAAGTAATATGGTACAAACAGATACTTTACACATTAAGCGATTAAGCATCACTAGACACGAAACACGTAAAGTGTCTGTACCATATTACTTGTGCACTTTACACCTCCACTTTCATTAAATATATTTTCTTTTACTGGATCTAAGAATGAAGATGTGTGTCTTACGTTCTTCAGTGGATTGTCCGGCTGATTTATATCCTGAGTACCTGAGAATTTGCTTACCTTGCTAGCTAGGATGAGCCTGTTTCTTTCCTGGATTTCCTGGAGTGGATTTTTTTGTTCTTATATGGGATATTTTCCTCTCTCCTCCCTGGTTATGCACAGATGGATGTAAATTTAGATAAATTATACCTCCCAACTTGAAATGTTGTTGTTCTGTATATTACTATTCTTTTTTTTACTATTACATGTAAAAAAGATAAAGTTAAAAAATAAATAAATCTGCTGTCAGTAGCCGACCATGACTAGGGATTCTACAAGTGAGTTGACTTCACCCATCAATGTGCGAAAGAGGAAATATTATGTAATATCCTCCTATTCGCAGAGAAAACTGACATCATGTAAAGGTTTTCTAAAACACATGTTCTCCAACTTTTTTCAAAAACTGGTAAACAGATTTATAAATTATCAGCATCAGAAACAGCATATTTTAAAGTGATGTATGATAGTGAAAACAATTACTGATAAAGTCCACTTTAATAATATATTTAATTGTATCACCTTCATTTGTTCCAAAATAAAAGAGAATAGTTTACTAATTTTTTAAAATAGCATAAGGGATTAAAATGTGATAGGTAATAGAGATAATATATATTACAAACCTTCAGGACACTTCAGAGTAACATAATTAACTTGGATTCCCACACTTTTCATTCCTTCTGTTTCCTGACATTTCCCCTGAGAAATATAAAATAGCGGTGTGAACAGAACAACAAAAATACCAGCTCACATGTGTTTGTCTTTTTTCTACCTCATTAAAATCAGTGAAGATTCATCCTTTCTGTCTGTTTTATATGTACAATCCTCTAGTGAGTTATTTTCTGCATATTCTTACTTTCAGCACATTTAGTGCTGTGCATGAAGATGAACTGAGGGTTTTGTAACTGAAGTGTTTTGTGTAGGTTATATGGTTGTATGAGTTGTTAAATATTACTTTTGGTGCCAATTTATTATGTTCTCACTGTGAGTGAGTGTTTTAATGCAAGACCAGTGGTATTTATGCAGATACAATTATACTCTGCCACCAAGCAGTAGATAATTAAAATCTTCATGCCACAAATTTATTACCCAAATGCTTAACAGTTGTCTTATCAACAAGGTACTATTTTGGTAAAAAGGGTACGATCAGGATATAGAGTAAAAATGTGGTGAACAAATGGTAAAAACTAAATTGAACTGTACCCGAAAAGAAACATGGTTGGAAAATAAAATTGAACAGTAGCTGGGGCAACACAGAGCGGCAGTCCACAACCCCAAGTGTAGGTAAACAAATATCAGTGATAAACACAACATGCAGTATCTGTAAGACACGTTAGCTCAGGATGTCTAAACATGCCTTGTGAATCAGTGTCAGAGATGCCCTACCTTTTTGAAATCACACTCACCTTTCCCCTTCTAGAAGCCTGCTCAGCTAAACATTTGAAGTCTTATTGGTTCTTAGTCATCAGTGACTTAAGCATTCGCAAATAAATACCTAACACATTTGTTAGAGATTATCTATTGTGCTTTTCCCCGCACTTTGCCTCCCCTGTGAAGATAAATGGTAACACCTTGACTGAATTACTCAAAGTTCTGGGAGATATCACATCTTCCCAGGTTGGGGAACACTGATATTTGTTAAATGCTACACACTGAAATCTTGCTTCTTCTCTCATTGTTACATCTAACTCCCTGGGGTTAGTATACAACTAAAAATGCTCATGTAACGTTAACTCACATGGGATGAAGATCTTACTTTTTCGACTGACCTTTGGAGTACACCTTGCTGTTTAATCCACCTCACTCATATACCGTATTTATCGGCGTATAACACGCACTTTTTCTCCCTGAAAATAGGGAGCAAATGATGTGTGCGTGTTATACGCCGATCGGTGGCTGAAAAAATAAAAAAAATCTAAAACTTACCTCGTTCCTGCTCTGTCCCCCGGTGCTCTGAAGCTGCGTGTCTGTGAGGGAAGCGTTGTGAGCTCCCCTCCAGCCGCGCGGTCAACAAAGTGTGTTTTTTTTAAACAAACTTTATTGTTCCGCACGGCTGGAGGGGAGCTCACAACGTTTCCCTCATAGCCACGGACCTTCAGAGCACCGGGAGACTGAGCAGGAACGAGGTAAGTACTGGGGTCTGGGGGAGGAGGGTGGCATAACGAGCATACTAAGGGGCAATATCCTGGCATATAACATGGCATATTGGGGGCAATATCCTGGCATATAACATGGCATATTGGGGGCAATATCCTGGCATATTAAATGGCATATTGGGGGCAATATCCTGGCATATTGGGGGCAATATCCTGGCATATAACATGGCATATTGGGGGCAATATCCTGGCATATTAAAGGGCATATTGGGGGCAATATCCTGGCATATTGGGGGCAATATCCTGGCATATTGGGGGCAATATCCTGGCATATTAAATGTGCAAGTGTAACATCTGTGCCAACATATAAAATGACCCTAAAACCACATATAGTTTATTTAAGATAATTATAACGGTTGCGCAAAAAGTGACACTACCAGGTTGTACAGCCAGAGCTCCAGAAATCGGGCTATTTTTTTTTTTTTTTTATTAAGCCCCAAGTAATAGGTCAAGCTGTACCAGACCCTTGATAATTTCACAGTAGTAGGTAAGATGTCAGTGTAATTTATCATTGCCAAGGTCTACCAAAGAAACAATACGATGGTATTGGGAACACATTTTACATTTTGAAAAATGTCTAATTCATATTCCTGTTTATGATGTTATCTTTATATTGTATGTGCTATTATTCATACTTTAAATGGAAGCAATTAAAACATATATACTATATAGAATGTGCATACTCATATTTTCTGCCTGCTTTTTGAGTTGGAAAGTCGACAACTGATTATGCTTAATTGAAAGGCAATGCAAACTGAAGACATTGATTAATGGGTATTTTGATCTTGCTTCAACAGGATTGTAAATAATTGAACATAAACCATGTGGAAAGGTTATTGTACAAAGGGTATTATGAATAGATTGCTCATATTTCCAATGAAGCTGACAAAGAACAACACAGTAATAAATCCAGGATTTCTATGACAGCACTTTTTGTAACTTATATATTGATTGGAATCTCTGATTTGCAGCATTACTGTAAATGTATTTACTTCACAAATAAAAAGAAAGTGAGCATATCGTGGGATGATAATAATTTTAAAGATAAAACCAAAAAATGAAAGGAATAAAAGGTTTGAATGTAAAAAAACATCCCCCCCACTAGTAAGCTATTTGGGGGCAAAGATGGCACTGGTAAGGTGTTTGGATGAACATACAGCACCAACAACTAGCTAAAGCTTTTATGTAAAAATATATTATTTAATAGATAACAAAATAATTAATTAAGATTATATATATATATATATATATATATATATATATATATATATATAAACATAAAAATATAAACAATATATACATAAAATATAACATAAGAACAACAAGAATATAATAGTAATACTTTTAAAACATATGCAATGAAAGAATCAATGTATACTTTTGCAAATAAGGTAATAAATATTCACCAAATGGCTATCCCAGTGTATCTATTGGCAAAATAACTACCATATACAGGTGATACTCTAAAAATTAGAATATCGTGCAAAAGTTCATTTATTTCAGTAATGCAACGTAAAAGGGGAAACTAAAATATGAGATAGACGCATTACATGCAAAGCAAGATAGTTCAAGCTGGGATTTGTCATAAGTGCGATGATTGTGGCTTACAGCTCATGAAAACCCCAAATACACAATTTCAGTAAATTATAATATTACATGCAATCAATAAAACAAGGAGGGTACATAGAACAATATCGGACCTCTGAAAAGTATAAGCATGCATATGGACTCAGTACTTGGTTTGGGCCCTTTTTGCAGCAATTACTGCCTCAATGCGGTGTGGCATGGAAGCTATCAGCCTGTGGCACTGCTGAGGTGTTATGGAAGACCAGGATGCTTCAATAGTGGCCTTCAGCTCTTCTGCATTGTTCGGTCTCAAGTCTCTCATCTTTCTCTTGGCAATGCCCCATATATTCTCTATGAGGTTCACAAGTATAGTAACAATAAGAATGTTGAATTCTGGTGTGGAGGGATTCTTCGTCTATGGAAGCCATGATGGCACCATCCAGATCTCGGCTTATGTTGGCAAGTTTGTTTAGGTCAATCTTATCAAAACTTATAAAGTTTTATCTGTGAGTGATTTCTTTACAAAACCAGAATATATTGCACATTGGAGCAACCCAACCCAACCCAACCCTTTTAGCAATGGTTATTTCACTTAGCTCCTGATAAAAGGCTACCAGGAAACCTTGATTTTGGCCTTCTAAGCCTTTATTATGTCTATAATGTGTCTATAATACTTCTCCTACCTTATGTGTTCCTCTTAAAAGAATTGTCCTGGACAGTTGAGAAGGATTGTAAAATGACATGCCCTTGACGCCACAGAAAAATGTTTGGTTATTTAGCAGTAATACAAAACTAGTTAAAATAACATTTGTCAAACAAGAATACACATTTATAGGGCTAGTGAGAATAGGTGACAGGGCCAGTCTTGTAAGCAGTAGATGGGAAAACAAAAATACATGCAAAAAATAATCCATAAACTGAAAGAAATCACAATGTTTAGAAAGATCATCTATCCTAAACAAGTTGACTTATGTTCCAGTTGTAATATTAAATACGTATTTATATTTAAGTTCATTTCTATTTGGAGTTTAGACCTATGATTTTGTAATTCTCATAACATATAATACATTGGGAAATATAGAGCAATGAGTAGAACGTTAAATGATTTCTAGTGTATAGATTCAATAACATGTATGATTTATTTATGATTCAACTTTAACAAAGAAAAATGTCCAAATAAGGTACAAGTACTTTCTTTGTAACTTAGTATTGCTCATCTGTAATTATCAGTTAAACTGGTACGATAAAAAGTATGATAATAAACTTAATTATAACAAGTGATTGTTCACAGAAATTCTTAATAAGGATTGTACAATAAGTATATTACATTCTCCTGAATGGCAATGCCATCAATTTTTAATTAGGCTTTAGAAAACTATCTGACTATATTAAAATCATCAAGAACAATCAGGTATCTAACCATATTTCATTATCCTATTCTGGCATAGAGAAAATTAGAAACAAAATTAAATATTATGAAGGGACCTAAACCTCCTTCCAGAGTACATTTACAGGTGGCTGGTATGGAAATGGAAAAAACAGCAAAAATACTACTATAATGGAGTAGAATGTGTTTTGGAGTTAGATGGACCAGAGTTTAAAGAACATTACTGTATTTGAAAAAATATTTAAATCATTGGCAGAGTGATTACCTTCAGGCTTATCTCGCATCCTTTCATTTTTTTTTTTTTAAAAGTAATTAATTCATATATTTTTGTTATGGAGTGCAGGGTATAGATGACTTTATATATATCGTTAGTGTCAAGTGGTAGGTAACTACAAGTAAGGTTTAATGCGCTTTGGTTTATTGTCAATGGCAGTAGGCAGAGGCTATCGTTAATTCATAAAGAGGGTAGAGGGTGGGAACAGTAGGGGGATCATTTTTTTTGGCTTGCATAGCTATGATTTTAAATGTGTATGCAAAATATCTATGCAGGTCACGCTTTGGACTTTAAATTATGATATTTTCAATAAATCTACACCACATTTTAACACGTGTAAAAAAACTTAATTTTCTACTCCCTCTGCAAGACAACAGTAGTAAGAGACACTTTTCTTAGATATAAAGCAATGCCAGGTCAATCTTGGTGATAAAAAAACTGCGTTTTATTTATCTATGTTAAACAGATAAGAGCAACAAGTTTTTTTCTCTGTTCTCCTTGTTGCTGTTAACTTTTTTAACATGGTAAGACTAGCATTGTTTTCTAACCAAGAAGTGTCCCTTATTTTTGTATCTTTTTAAAACTGCCTTTTATTTGTAAATTTGAACAGCATATTTTCACCCCCCCCCCAAAAAAAAATAATAATGGTGTATTCCATCTTGCTGTTTTTTTTTGTTTTTTTACCAAAATATAATTTGCATAAATTTTGTCCTAATTCAGTCAAACCAATTAAAAAAAAAATTGGAAGAAATTGATCATTTTACACAATTTGTTAATGGTCTTTTTGTACTTTAAAACAACTTATTTCCCATCTAATTTATTTTTAATAAGATGCAACCTTTATATATAAATAACAAATTATATTAACTTTAACTTTGGGTAGTTGTGTACCAAAGGCTGATGTTAGAACTTTGGAGATAACTAGGCCTAACCATGTTTTTAAGGACATTCACATGTACCTTTGTAATATTGATTAAACCTTGTTCCTGCAAAGTACAAATACAGTTGATAAATTATATAATTGTCTTAATTGTAATAAAAAATTAGAGCAAAACTTGACACAATAATGATATCCCTCCATTTATACATGTACAATAACACCACAGAAATAGATTCCTCCCAAAAAAATATAAACATAAACAAGCTTAAAACAAAATTTAAAACATTTTCATAAGAACATTACTTTCTCTGGTGCTAATTCAAAATGTACTATAATAATTTAAATGAGAAGAATAAATATCAAGAGAGATGTACTTTCTATAGATACGGTAAAAGAGTTTAATGTCATTTATTGTGTTTTATAACACACAATGGAGAATTTATACCCAAAACAGAACACTACAGGATGACATGGTATAACACAAAATGCTTTGTAGCATGGTACACACCACAAGACAGATCACATTATAAAATAAGCTTATGGAGACATAAAAATAAAGGAACTATTTTTCTCTTTTCAGGTCAAATAAATTAATAGTGTGCTGTGTGTAGGGAAACACCATAAAAGTATTTTGTGCTGCACTTTTGAACTTGTTTGTTGTATCAACAATTGGGCAATTAATACTTTCCTTTTAGCCCCTTGAAATCCTTTGTTACTATTAACCAGAATAGACTGTAAAACCTTTACACACATTATTGTGGAATGGGGACAACAGCAGAGCAAGAAAGGATTTGTTCACAAATTATGTATTTCATTGTATTGTGTTATAGATACAAGATGTGATATTACATGCATTACATTAACACATATTATGTTGCAGTATGAAAAGTGCAACTTTCTTGTAACTTTCATATATATCTGTGAATTGTGAGCAAGAAAATGATAAAAAAAAAAAATAGCAACCCTGTATATTATTTTCTTTATAGTTTTAAACTACTTTGTATCATCATGAATGTTAATTTCTGCGCAAGATAAGTAAATGAGTTGAGCCTCTAAAGCTGCCAATGTCATTCTGCAGGGAATTTCGCTTTGCAATCTACTGTATTTTCTGGCGTATAAGACCACTTTTTAACCCAGGAAAATCTTCCCAAAAGTCGGGGGTCGTCTTATACGCCGGGTGTAGTCTTTTTACTTACCTCGTTGCTGCTCTGCAGGTGCGCGCGGCTGTGAGGGAAGCGTTGTGTGCTCCCCTCCAGGCGCGCAACTTCAATAAAGTTTGTTTAATCTTTTTTTAAAACAAACTTTAGTGAAGCCGTGCGGCTGGAGGGGAGTGCACAACGCTTCCCTCACAGCCGCGCGCACCTGCTGAGCAGCCACGAGGTAAGTACTGGGAAGGGGGTAGGAGAGGGACAAAATCCTGGCATATTGAGGGGAAAATCCTGGCATATTGGAGGGGCAAAATCCTGCCATATTAAATGGCATTGAGGGGCAAAATCCTGGCATATTGGAGGGGCAAAATCCTGGCATATTGAGGGGAAAGATCCTGGCATATTGGAGGGGCAAAATATTGGCATATTAAATGGCACAATAAAGACATATTGAGTGGCAAAATACTGGCATATTGAGGGGCAAAATAGTGTGTCTCAGTTTATGTGTCTATTGGTGTCACTGTGTGTGTGTAAGTGTGTCACTTTCTGTGTAAGGGTGTGTGTGTGTAA
The DNA here is from genome assembly GCA_036172795.1 of Pelodytes ibericus. NCBI lineage: Eukaryota > Metazoa > Chordata > Amphibia > Anura > Pelodytidae > Pelodytes > Pelodytes ibericus. Next base: position 134,193,850 of record CM069859.1, on the reverse strand, counting down.
GTGTGTCACTGTGTTAGTGTAAGGGTGTGTGTGTAAATGTCACTGTAGGAGAAAATGCTCGTTGGAAGAGGGGTAGTCTTATATGGTGAGTATATCCCAAACTCTAAATTTTAACTGGAAAAGTTGGGGGTCGTCTTATATGCCCAGTCGTCTTATACACAGGAAAATACGTTAATTAAGCTTTCCATCTGTGACAGGTGCTTTTAGCACTAAACATGTGTTTTCTTTTGTACTTCACAATTTAATGTTATGAATGATAGGTCATTATTTTCTCAAAAAGCAAATAGGGGTTAGTAGCATGAGTCATTTTTGGTTTATTACAACATATATATTACTATTTTACATAGTGCATACATTTTAAAATAGTTTGAATGATCGTGGTGGCAGTATATTAAGGTCTTTAATTTTTTTGACAGTACATATTCATACTTGTGTGTTCTTTAGCTTTCAAAATACAAACATTGAAAAACAATATTAAGAAAAGAAAATGCTTCCCTTTTTGTCCATTTTTTTGCACAAACTATTCTGTTGAAAGAGGAATAACTGGTTATCAAACTAACTGTGTGAACTTAAAGTTATCTGTGGTGAAATTGAGAATTTATGCTGCAATTAACAAGCCAAATTAAAGAGACCAGTCGCAAATATGTTCAATGGTCATAACAGTGCTATGAAAAGTTAGGATAATTCTATTACTTTTTATCGATCTATTTTTTCTTCTACGTCAAAGAATACTTTGGAACAATTGCAAATTATTAAAATTCCATAAAATGAATTACTTTATTCTGTTTAAGAAGAGGACTAAAAAAGGAGAGGAGGCTCTACTGGACATAATTAAAAAGGCCTAAATTAAGTAAAAATCAATGTATAACAATGTATAACAAAAAACAATAAAAATGTCTGTTGTAATTAACATCCCACATTAAAGAGACCAGTAGAAAATATGTTCAATGTTCATAATAGTGCAATGAAAAGTTGGGAAAATCAATTTTAATCCATATATTTTTTTTCTACATCAAAGAATACTTTGGAAAAATTGCAAATTATGAAAATTCCATAAAATGAATTACTTTAGTCTGTTTAAGAAGCGGACTGAAAATCTCTAGGAAACTCACAATTTGCTTATGTGTTTTGTATGGAGTGCTACTGAATGCATGTTATACTCATTTTACACAGTGATTATAAAATGTGAACTGGCATATTTTGGCCTAGTGTGGCCAGACCAATTTATTAGCACATGAAGCAACTTCATCACTTCTCATCAAATAGAGAAAAAAAAGATCATTTTACAAAATGGTAGTAATTGCTATGCATTTAGAAGTAAAACCTGGTTAAGTCCCAGACCATTTATCCATAACAGAGCAATGCCCCTCTGTTTCCCTTGCCTGCCCTTTCTTGTTGGGAAGATTCATTCCATATCATTGGATTTGTCGTCGAGTAACATAAACAATGTTGGTGCCACTGTTTAATATTCATAGTTCATTGCTTTACTGAAATAGTTGCTTAATTCACAGAACTATACAGCACAGGAAAAATACATTTCAATCATTGGCACACATTTTGATTCCTTGCTGAGGACATCAACACCTTGCTCTGATACAATTTGTTTCTGAAAATCTTGGTTTGTTACCACAAGAGGTAACAATAGAAAATTGAAAAGGTGGAATACTGTGTAAAATATTATCACACTGCACAAAGTAAGCTCCTCCCAATTCAACCATTGAATTCCTTGTATGGAATGTAAGAAGTCAAGATTGTAAAGTTGATTTTGAAGTATTGTAAATAAAATGAACTTTTTATTTGTACTGTAAATTATTAGTTATAAAATGAAGTACAACATTAAAGAAATTTCTATTTTAATGTAATGTTGATGCCAATGAGGGAAATTACAAATGCCAAAAAAAATCTCCCTTTTGTCAAAATCAAGTAAAACATGGTGTTATGAGCCAAACACACAGTTGCAAGAAAAAGTATGTGAACCCTTTGGAATGATATGGATTTCTGCTTAAACTAATAACACACAAATAATGAAATGTTACCATGTTTTTATTGAACACACCATGTAGACATTCACAGTGCAGGTGGAAAAAGTATGTGCACCCTTGGATTTAATAACTGGTTGAACCTCCTTTGGCAGCAATAACTTCAACCAACCGTTTCCTGTAGTTGCAGATCAGATGTGCACAACGGTCAGGAGTAATTCTTGACCATTCCTCTTTACAGAACTGTTTCAGTTCAGCAATATTCTTGGGGTGTCTGGTGTGAATCGCTTTCTTGAGGTCATGCCACAGCATCTCAATCGGGTTGAGGTCAGGACTCTGACTGGGCCACTTCAGAAGGCATATTTTCTTCTGTTTAAGCCATTCTGTTGTTGATTTACTTCTATGGAAAGGGACTGGATAGGTTTTTCTATGGCATGACCTCCCTCTCTTGACATTTAACAGTAATAATTAAAGTGATCGCATTATATATATTATTTTGCGATAACCTAATTTTAATGAATATCCCACCCACTATTAATCAAGTTGGCAATATGTGCTCTTTTGTGGACTTTATTGTGTCAATCTCTACTAATTGTATAGTTTACACTAATTGTTAGATTTAACTCATATTTATTGTGTTAACATAACAAGAGTTAATTCAGCATTGGAAGAGTTAACTTCAGGGAAGGGTTGAACCCCCCTCCCCTATTGGAGGGAGCACATTCTTTGTCTGTGTCTACCACATAATCTACACACAGAGACAGTTAGTCTTTAGTAAGTAATACATCTAATTATACCAGACTTTAACTTATTGGTTTAGTCTGGCTTAGAGATACAGTAAAATAGAAGAAAATGACCTAGGGGTCACATCCTGTGTTTGCATCTCAGGAGTTTTGTAATTCTAAGTAGGCACAAAGAACCAACGTTTTTAGTTAATTATATAAATATATATTTGTAACACGTTTGTATTCTATGTCCACACCCCCATTTTATGCACCAAATCTTAGCCAATGATGTTACGCCAGCCAATGCCTTGTTGCTTCTATATAAGTTCTTGTCTTTACAATAAACTTTAGAGTTACTTAACAGCCTTTGTGTCAGACTTGAGTTACTCTCCGAACACATTCGCTGATGTGTTTCCAACTCCCACCACGTGAATACAAATCAGAGTGATACATTGCCGTATACCAGAGACTTACAGATAGAGACCTCCTACGAATTGGTCCCTTTCCCTCATGCTTATAACTAACAATATAGGAGCCTGGATCATGACCATATGCACTATCTGGTCTGATTTTGAATTTAAAGAGTGTATGTAATATCTTTTCAATGCATGGAACTTATAGAATATGATTATATGTGTAAATGTAAATCTTGACTAGTTGCCTACATTTCTTTGATTATTTTTTTTTATAAAAAAAATGCAAAACGAACAAATACTGACAATTACACATAAACATAAATATGACATAATCTCAGCTTAAGCGGACCTTCATTATATGTGATGATAAATCCCCATATAGCTGCCATATTATTAACAGACCAATGACACTCACAAGAGACATAACAAACAACAGATTCAAACTGACCAACAGTAGACTAATTTCTCATGAGAGGGAAACAATCTTTATCTCAATAAAGGCAAACTCGGGTATTTAGCTCATCTGATACTCAGTCCACCATATGTCTGGACACCATATGCCTGGACAATATAACTCGATTAACCCTAGGTTTTTCCCCTTCTCAAATGTAATCCATAATAATTTTTTGCCCATGCCCTTTCTTTACATGGGGAATAGACAAAGGGACCATTTTAAATAAATATGTCCATTTGGTCAGAATATAGGACTTCACAACATTTATCCTAGACATGAAATTCACTTATCAGTCCATAATTTGGTAATTTTTTCTTTTGTATCCAACAGGTTCTATTAAAGTTAATTTCCATCATTTTTTGTATATCCGGATGCACACTCCCAAATATATAAAGCCTTCCTGCGCCCAGTCAAACTGGTAGTTCTCAATCAGCTGCCGATTAATACTTTCCTCTACATTAGTTGTCACAGCTTTTGATTTTTTCAGATTTAATTTATAATTAGATACACTGACATAGCTATCAATTTCCCTGGTTACATTTTGAAGAGATGCAAGTGGTCCAATATAATGTCATCCGCATAAAGGCAGAATTTGTTTTCTGAGCCATTCATTATTACGCCTTTAATCCATGTGTTATCCCTTACTCTAATCGCCAAAGGCTGCAGTGCCAGGATATAAAGTATTGGGGCAAGGGGACAGCCCTGTCTGCTACATTTCTTTGATTTTTATTAGTATGTGTTATGTCACATGATCAACTAGTTATGACTACTTGTAATGTAGTCCCTTTTAATTATATATCTAAATATATTATGATTTCATAAATATTTTTTCGTTCTTTTTGGAAATATTGCAGACACTTCTGAAAAAATGCTGAAAATATATTAAATATATTGTGTGTTTTTGTAAAGACTGATAATGTGTGATTCTCTATAAAGGGTCTGTTTATATGCAAAATGTTCTATTTTTTGTATTATATGCTACCAGTTTATGTATGAAGTTCCTGATGATTGTCTAGAGTTCTATAGCACTTTTAACATTGGGGATTGCCTATTTTATATATATATATATATATTTTTTTACATTTATGCGTCTTTATTTTATAATACAATAATTTTACAAAACAACAGTCATTCTAAGAATTAATAATTACTATTCTCAAAAAAAACAAACAGATGTGAGCGTTATTTCACTTTCACCGCTTATACTTCACCTAATATCATTATTCTTTCTCGAACTATAGGGTAATCTCTAAAGAAATAAAAACAGATTAACTTTCTTGTCCTTACCTCCTAAATTTAGTCTCCCTATTTCTCCTCTCTTCCTATTACGGGGTATCGGGCGTCGAAAAAAAGGGTCGCTAGAGATAAGGGCCGGAGCTTCTACGATCCAAACATACTACATACCGTTTACTTCTTTCCCCTTCATACACAATTACATTCATTCTTTACCTCCCGTTTCCGTCCCCGGGCCGAGGGGGTGAGCTACCCGTTCGTTTACACGCCCCCCGAACGGCGGGGGCATCCACATTACGCGACGGGTACCTTTTAGTTCTGCTCTGGCTTCCATCTTGCCAAGATCTTTAAATAAAACTCCCTAGTCGCTTTATTTTTATTGTAGAAATAGCTTTCTGCGCCAGCTTGTTTACTTAATTGAAATTCTATTTCTGACCATGTGGGTTACTCCACTCTTTTCCAATATCTGGCAAGGCACAATTTTGCTGCCATTAGAATATTAATTAAAAGTGTTTTACTATACTTGTCTCCACTTGGAATATCCATATGAAACAGGAATATCTGAGGTGTCAACTGAAGAGGTATACCTAGAACCTCCTCACACTTATTTGTCAGAGTTCTTTTCAAAGGCTCCAGAATGCTGCATGCCCACCATATATGTATCTGATTACCCTGATCTTTTCGGCATATCCAGCATAGATCATCTGGTAACTGATGGAATTTAAATAGTCTTGTTGGTACAAGGTACCAGCGGTAAACCAGTTTAAAGTATTGCTCCTGTAAGTTTGCGCAGGGAGTGGCCCTCCTAGTGGATTGACAGGCTTTCCTCCATTTCTGGTGGGTTTCAACTATGCTGAGATATGATTCCCATCTAAGTATTGCCTCTGGCTTCCTTTCTGGCTGGAGCTCTTCAAGGAAGGCCACCAATTTAGAAATTATTCTTTTTGGAGCACTACGAGCTGTCTCCATAAATTCACCCCATTTGTGGGAGGGATATCCTCATTCCCAAGACAGTGTTTTACTCTTAGATATGTAAATACTTCGGTTGTTGGTATTCCGAAGTATATCTGTAAGTCGGAAAAGGCAAGCAGATCATGATTCCTGAACAAGTCTTCTATATGAAGTATCCCGCTGCTTCCCCATCTAGAGAGCATTATATCCTAAATCAAAATTGTGATTATTTCTAATGGGGCATCCTTAGTCAACATTTTCAGTGTTCCTGTAGTTCTGCGCAATCTATGTACGTTGTCAATTAATGTTCTAACAATTCTATTCTCAAATCCCAGTTTTATGAAGTGGGATGGCTCCAGCCACTGAAAGAGGAATGGGTCTGAACCGCCCATCGCGACCCTCTCAATGTCAAACCATCCCAGATCAGCCTGTTTCTTCACTCTCCATACTAATAGATGTGATAATTGGGATGCATTCTGGAGTTTAATTAGGTCAGGTAGGCCTAGTCCATCCCTGCTCAGTCTTCTCTTTAGTTCCTTTTTTGCTATCCTTGGCTTCTTCGTGTTCCATGTAAATCTCAGAAATTCTCTCTCAAACTGCTTCAATGTGTCTAAGGGGGTTCTATAAGGAATAGCTCTGAACAAGTACAAAATCTTCGGAACTATATATGCTTTGATGATATTTAACCGGCCAAGCCATGAGAATTCAAACCTCTTCCAGGTGTTTAAGATGTTCTTAATTTCTAACTGCAGAGCTGAGTAGTTAGTGGGGATGATATTTTCTAACATAGAGGTGATCTTAATTCCTAAATAATCAATTGTAGTAGTGGTACGTATATTTTGACCTAGTACTTCTGATATGTCTCTTTGTCAGGGATCTGAATATAATGAAATAGCCTATTTTATATTTTGATGTATGAACTGAAACCTTCAAATTTATCACTTTGGGTCATTATTTGGGAGTTTTGGGGAGCTTTTGCAATTTGTCGGTAACAGCTTTAACATTCAGAAGATACAATGTGGCACAATTCTGTCCTCTACAGCAGTGTGTCACGCTGGAAGCAAGGAGGAACCTAGATACTGGAGGAGCTTTCTAACCCCTTCAGGACTTTTGATCCTCCACACATAAGACAGAACTGAGGACAAAACAACAGCAACAAAAAGACAGGATAACAGGATGCAGGAAAAATAACAAAATATACCCAGGCGACAAAACAGAAAGGCAAAGGAAGGATGATATAAGAAAAACTGGGTCAGGGCTAGCAGCAAACAAGCAGGCCAAAAACAAAGAACTATAATGATTGTGAAGGCACAAAGCTCTATCACAGGCAAGGAACACAAGCAGACTGTGTGTTTAAATATGTTTGCACTAATTGCTGAGCCAGTGGGGAAGTGAAGTTAACCTTGTATGCGCGGAATAACTATGCGCACTCCATGCAGTTAGGAAGAAGCCGACGGAGACAAGTTGGAGCTGTGGCACCTGCAGGGAGGAGCAGGACAGGCAGCAGTGGGCGCGATCGGATCCTAGATGGCCTGAAGCAGGTTAATAGGGGTTGTGGTGTCGCAATATCGATGGATCAAGTCAGCTTTGGTTGGTCATTATGACACAGTGATAGTAAACCTGTGGCACTCAGGAGCCTCTGAGATGGCACTTAGCATCTGAGTGCATTATCACAATCATCAAACATAAAGGTAAGTGGAGCACATGGCAAGACAATGAGACGAGGCAACAAGGGAAATGGAACAAGAACAGAGAGAAGGGGAAACAAAAAAATGCAGCAGAGTCTGCATTGGAAATGGGAGAGCATAATCTCAGGGGAAATGGCACTTTGAGAACCTTAACTTGACATCCTGTAGAAAATTGGGCTTAAAAACATTTACCATCACTGATCTATAGTCACCAGCTTTGGCAGAGGTCATAAGTCAATATTACATTTGGTATATAACTTACCTGCTTTTTACTTTTGTAATTCAGTATTTATACTTTTAAAAATATTTAGTTCATCTACAATGAGGAATCTGATTTTTTTCTTTTTTTCTACATCATTGCAGCAAACTATTTCCCTTTGCATCCATCACTGGTACATAGCGTCCATTACACCTCAGTACTTGCTAGAGGTTCCATAATGTATTTGTAATTGAAAATGTAACACAATCTGAGCTGCTTCATTAACTTTTGCATGGAAGGCAATTTTCTTAAAGATCACAGTAATAAAAATAAAGTTTTAAACGCTGAATAGAACATTACACACTTCTAACAAGAATCACATTTTCAAATGTATAATATCAATATGTCTCAGCCTTATTCTTTGAAACAAAGAATAAGGCTGAGGGATTTGAAACATTCAGTTGAAAGTTCAGATTGTTGTCTGATCATTTTTTTTTATTTCACACATCAATTCACATTAATAAAATACATATTTATGTATGTTCGCCAGTGCATATTCCTTGAAATGTTTCTAACTATATACTGTGCTATTAAAATTGGTTCTACACAGAGAAGTTCCATGTGCAGAGGAGGCTTTCCAGGCAATTTGGGTCTGGACCTCCTTTCTGGGTGGGACCAGTCTGATTTGCTAATGGAAAAAAATGGTAATACCCCTCCATGATTATTATCCTACAGGCCAAGCTATTGTAACATTGTCAGTTCTGGGTCTGATGTGGCTCCCATTTGTTTTTTTCTCATCTTGCATTATTAAGGGAATGCTCAGATGTGGCTCACTGACCCACTACACTTAAAGGAACACCAGCTATACCACAATGACAAGGCCCATGGGAGGCAGAATTGTACATTTGTGGTTGCAGTGTTCCTTGTGCAAAGGAGGTTTGCCAGGTATATCAGATGCCGACCACACGCCCTGGGTGTGCATCGTGAGTGATTGTGCATGACCTGGGTGTGCAATGTGGATGATGGTGCATGCCATGAGTCTGCAGTGTGGGTATTTTTCTCTCCTCTTCCTTCCCATGTCTGTCTATCTCCTCTTCCATCCCATGTCTGTCTTTGTATTCTCTTCATTCCCATGTCTGTCTCTCTCCTATCGCTTTCCATGTCTGACTCTCTCATCTCCCTTCCCATGTCTGTCTATCTAACCTCTCCCTTCTCACATCTGTCTCTCTCTCCTCTCCCTTCCCACATCTGTCTGTCTCTCATCTTCCTTCCCATGTCTGTCTCTCCTCTGTCTTCCCATGTCTGTCTCTCTCCTCTGTCTTCCCATGTCTGTCTCTCTCCTCTCCATACCCATTTCTGTCTCTCTCCTCTCTCTTCCCATGTCTGTCTTTCTCCTTCTCCTTTCCATGTCTCTCCTCTTATTTCCCATGCTTGTCTCTCTCACCTACCTCCTATGACTGTCTCTTTGTCCCTCTACCCAAATATGTCTCTCCTCTTCGCCATGGTTGTCTCTCTTCTCTTCCCCATAGCTGTCTCTTTTCCTGCTGCCTGCGCCCCCCCTCAGTGATCCTCACAGTGTTGCTCCTCGTGCGTCCCGCGTCCCTCCTCCCCTGGCACTGGTCGGGGGGACAATTGGCCTGTTGCCCCACCCTGTATCTGCCGATGCTCCAGCCACTGTTCGGATTTCCCAATGTCAGCTACTTCAGCTGTCTGTCAATGGTCCATGTAAGATCTTGTCATTAAATTTACACAGCTTATTCATGCTGGAATTTCTTGGCCACTGTGACTATTTTCATCTCTCTGTGTTGTTCCTTTCCTGAGTTATGAGTTGTTAAATTTTGAGGCAAACAACATGGACATTCAGGATGGGCAATAGGAGATTATGACTTCACTGTTGATGTTGAAGAAGCACTTGAATTGGACAAAATGCAAAAAGCTTTTCGACAAAACAACAAAAACTGTTGCGAAAACAGATGCATGACTTGTAGAACTGCTACAAGAAGGAGCAACACAACTGCTGAGGAAACAGAGGTGCGACTTGCTGATCATTGATTATGAACTGCTACAAGACAGAGCAATGACACTGCTGAAGAGGCGAACAGGTGCTTAACGTCCAATCGCCCACGAGTTTCAAGCTTTCATGCAAACATCTTTTTTTTTTAATACAAGGAAATATAAGGGAATATGAAATTTATGTATACACAAAACTAAATCCTTGGAGAAGACGGGTAGTAAAGCTAGTTTGTGTGTATAAATAAATATATATATAACAATGTCAGTTTAACATTGTTTGCTTGGTTGCATAGGGAGAGGTATTAGCAGTAGGAAGAGGGAAGTGCTCATGCCATTGTACAGAGCACTGGTGAGACCTCACTTGGAGTATTGTACGCAGTACTGGAGACCTTATCTCCAGAAGGATATTGATACTTTGGAGAGAGTTCAGAGAAGGGCTACTAAACTGGTTCATGGGTTGAAGGATAAAACTTACCAGGAAAGGTTAAAGCATCTTAACATGTATAGCTTGGAGGAAAGACGTAACAGGGGGGATATGATAGAAACATTTAAATACATAAAGGGAATCAACACAGTAAAGGAAGAGAGTATATTTAAAAGAAGAAAAACTACCACAACTAGAGGACATAGTCTTAAATTAGAGGGGCAACGATTTAAAAGTAATATCAGGAAGTATTACTTTACTGAGAGGGTAGTGGATGTATGGAATAGCCTGCCAGCAGAAGTGGTAGAGGTAAACACAGTCAAGGATTTTAAGCATGCGTGGGATAGACACAAGGCTATCCTAGCTATAAGACCGGGAACGGGGGACTAATAATAGTACTCAAAAAAAAAAAAAAATGGTTCTTATCTGCCGACACATTCTATGTTTCTATGTTTCTAATGCAAATCTAGCCTGATGTAGTTTTTTTATTTAGCAGATCTCTTACTAAATATTAAAACGTGTAATCGATTGATGTATCATTGTTGACATATAAAATCTAAATGAGGCATGGAGGATTGACATCACATTTACAAATGATAATACAAGAATATTACAACATCAAACTACCTTACGGAGCCCTCTTTACTCTGTTTAGCTCCATTGGTCGGCTGGCATGTTGTTTAGAATCTTGGTCAGAGGAAAACCAGTATGGTCAATATACCCCTAATAGAGATATATGCTGTAAAGATGACTCAATAAGATACTTTGTTTGAATTCTTTCATTAAAACATTTCCATTGAACAATGTCTACACTGAATGCTGCAATATTTCAATTAAGTTAAAGGAACTAAAGAATTTGAAATTCTTCCTCTCATCGTTAAAATGCAACCTTTATTTATTCAAACAATAAAATAGATTAGTATATAAAAAAATTATAAATGGTTAGTAATAACACAGACATGCGTGAGCATAGAAAAATAAAAATAAAAACTAATAAGAACGAGCTGTTGTAGTAGCATTTGTTTTTATTTTATTTTACTATGTTCTCCTTTATGGGGAGGGGATATTTATTTGTTTTTTTTTATTTTTTATTTTTTTTCCCATTTTTTTTTTCATTTTTTTTTGGTCTGCCTGACCCTTCATCATCCTTTATCATCCTCACACCAACAAACTACACAAAGATCCACAAAATGCTGTCTGGTCCAGACCTGGGAGTCACATCCCACAAAGCACTGAGGAATGAAGGGGGCTCTGCCCCTGCAATTTGGAAACTCCATGAACTGCTGTCTTGATCCAAGGCCAAGATGCGTGAAAGAGCCTCTGGGGAGGTCAAGCAGTTTTTGTTTTTCTGGAGTTGGTCATCCTTTTATTCATTTATTTATTTTTTTTCATTTATTTAAACACAAATCCACTGAGAAATAAAAAAAGTCAAAAAACAAAACATCAATCAATCACATATAAGACACATGGCTTTGGCAAATCTCAAAAAGATAAAAAAAAATAGAAAAATATACAGGCAAGAGAACCTAGACGGTATATACTCATCCAGTGACAATATTCACTAAATCGTACTCCATGGTATACATCCTATATTCCTTTATTCTACCCTTGCCCCTCAGACCTTCTTATTAACAAAAGAGGAAAGAGAAAAAAATAAATAAAAAAAATTGGTAAAGGCAATTTTTAGTCATCAAAAATGGGAGGTACTTGGCAGTGTGTATTGACTAGCTATGTTCAATTTAGTCCATGTGTCACATTCATACTGAGATAAAGATAGGAAGAAGAAAAAGAGAGCTCCCATGGGGACATCAGGGGCGCGGGGCCCAAACGCGTTCCGGCAGCTGGGGGCACGGCGAGATCCCATCGGGTCAGGGGAAGAAAGAAAAGGAAACGGGTGGCAAAAAGCGCAGATCAGAATTTCTAGGGGGTTTGGTCGATTGCTTCACTAGTGGTTAACCACAGCCCGTGGATTTCCTCAAAGAGATCATAGTAAGGGTTGGCTACAGAGGAACCTTTTTCCATGGAGAGTTGGTAGTCTATCTGGACCCTTATTTCTTGCAAGGAAGGGGTGGTTTTATGATTCCAATTCCAATTCCTAGCTAAACATAGTTTTATGGACATAAAAAGATGAATAATTAAGAATCTAATAGCTTTTTTACAATTGGGGATCCCGATATGGGGAGGGGATATTTATTTAATTATATGGGAACTAGGGCCTTTCGTCAAGTGTTATGTGCCCCAGGGGTGATATTTTAAAACAAAGATATTATATATATTATTATTATTAAATATTTTTTTAATTTTTATATTGGGAGGACTTCTTCTATAGTAAAAATAGCCAAAGTCCACCCAACATGAGTCTCTATCAATAGAAGTCTATGTGGAGAATAGAGGATACCACTTTGGTTTGGTGCATTTCATGCATGTTTAATCTGCTTTTGGTTTATGAAGATATTTATGTAACTGGTTATGATGTCAGAATTGCCGACATATTCGAAGGCACATCGGGACGTACTGGGTAGCTCATAATTTAGTTCTGGATGTGTCCCAAATCAGTCTGGACTTCGGAGACACCATTTCAGAGCCAAAATCGTCTCATATTGAGTAGACCCTCTGGGGTCAATTGGGGAGATATATTTTTGCCTTGAATACCTGTATGTGTTAATGTCCCTGTGCTGTGTATTTTGTTTTTTGATTTCTTATGAGGGACAAACCATTTTTTCAATTATACATTACACCATATTTGCAGGACACATGTTTTGGATGTACCACATTATACATGTAAACAACATGAGCCTATAATGAGCTTAGCATAACAACATTTACTTTTCCCATGCTTGGTAAGGAGTTGGCACCTTTGTGTTTGGTTCCAGTTTTCTTTTCAAATTAAATAGAGAATGGAAGAGGTTTATCACAATCCTGCTCCAATACACTAGTGTGGCAACTAGATAAGTAAAAATAGGTACTTACACTATTAAGAGTGTGCCATTTCATGGTTGATAAGAATATTTATATGAAATTATATATCATTATACTTTTATGCCTATTATATGTGTATCATTTAAAAGTAAGAGATCTAATTTTTTTTGTATGAATTTTATTAACAGATAACAGATAACATAATTTAACTATCAACTGGTATAATGATCATGGGAAGACATAACTTACACATTTGCTCTTTATTTTAATGTTGCTCTTATATAAATTGCCCAATAATTACCAGTAAAGACATTACCCATATGAGTGTTCTTCTATTTTATCCACCATTTAATTTAATATTCAGACTCATCCGTTACAATCAAATATGTAAACACTATTGGTAACAGTTTATTATCTAAGGGTGATAGCCATTATGTTTTATTATTGGTAAAACATTAGATGATCCTTTTCATGTTTGATTAATACAACATATTTAATTCAAATATTGCAAATAGGTAAACTTCAGTCATGATGTTGGCTGTCTTTCTAAGATGCTTGTGTCAATTTAATTATTTGTTACATCGACAAGATTCAACACACATAAAATACTATAGTTGAACCATAAATTGCAATGAAGACATTGTTCTTCATGATTTTTTAAGGCAGTAAAAATGTAGAAATGATTTGCTTTGCTTTTATCATTAAGTAAAATTATTGAATTATTCAAACCCAGAATGTATGACTTGTTTTTGGTATAACTCTTTGAAATAGTTGGCACACTGAAAGAGCAAATAAATGGGATTGATTACATTTTTATGTTTTGGGTAAAAATAAACACAAGTTTATATTTATGAGAAAGCTTTAAAGATTTTTTTGTCACTTAGGAAGAAAATATAAAGTAACATTCATTTTATAATTAAAGTTACCATATGGAACAGTGTTCTTTTCTAGAAGAAACGGAATTTTAGCATGAATATAATATTTTTTTTAAAAGCAAACTTAATTTAACTAAGTTGAATGAAGTGTTTTATATACTATTTTGTAAAATATATTTTCCTCAAATATATATCTATATATATTGATATATATATATATCTTTTCTAGCAGAAACAGTTACTTTTAATGACAACAATTTCAATAAATTAATCAGAGATACATTGTGGCTGCATATTGAACATGCATTATCACACACATTGGTTATCTGCAGATAGGAAACCAAAGTTGCCTAAACAAGCTGTTTAACTAAAACTATAAATAAGGCGAACATATTAGAGATATTAGAAATGGCTAATATAATTATAATGTTTTATAAATATAATGCATAGAACATTCTGGATACATACTGTTCATGATATGTATTACTTAAATGTAAATATAAACATCTAATTTCTTGTCATTGGGTATGGCGACTATTAGTGTCTCCCTTCATTTTTCAAAATATCATCAAAAAATCCAGCCCTACTCGTGGATACTGGTCTCAACTCATTTGGAGATGGAGCAAAAGGATTAACACTTTGGGGAAAGCAAAAGAGAGATGGATCTATAACTTGCACATAGAGGCCTCAACTCCTACTTTAAATTGTGCCAATTTCTGTAATTGTTATTGTCTCCACTGTATCAGTTTTGGTTATCACTGTCCTCATGTATGTACTCTATACCTCCATTTTTTGACACTTTATATTGATTTTATGGCACTTTTATTTTGCTAGTGAACAGGTATCTTGAAGCTATGTAATAAATATTATTGTCACATTAGGAATGGTGACTTTAATGATATATGTGCCCTGTATACCTCATATTGTATTCTTATTTATTTTTTCTGCTGCCAACTGGTATATTTATGCATTTGTAGTTGGCTCTCCCTTATTTTACTAATTCAAGACCCTATTTTTACTATTCTTATTCGTCTTCCCTTTTATATATCGCTTTAATGAAAAGGGAGGACCTTGATTCTAATCAACAGAGAGAGAAGATGGAGTTGGTGATTATATAAATAAGACACACTACGCAAGTAAAGGTTTGTTGATTTACTTCCAGTTTCTTGGTTTTCCTTGTTACAGTACAAGGAAGGTTTACATAAGTATATGTTGATCCATTGGGTGGAAGCACTGTTTAATACAATACGTCTCAATCTACCTGCACCTTTGTGGAAGCTCAGGACTCATGGTCTGTTCCTACCTTTGCAGTGGTCCTTGTCTCAAAGCTATTGCCCAGCACAGATCAAAGAGGGGCTACATCACTTAACAGTTAATGTGCTCATTAAAGTACATCATTATATCCATAGTGACATGGAATAAGGTAAGTTTTCTGGAAATCATTTCCTAGACATTGCAAAGGCCTTACTCCCTTTTAAACAGCTGGCCAATTATTGTGTAAAACAAATTACAATACTCTGCTAAACTTAATAAGACAGTTGTTGACAGACGCTCCCTGAATGGATTACCTACATATAGCTAACATTATCATTTGAATTGTCCACCTGATATGACTTTTGTCCACCAGATGCAATGCTAGGTAGGTGTTCCAGTGATCTTAAGGTCTTCCTGTTGCGCTAGTCATCCACCGAAAGCTACACAAGTCAGTAATACTTGTTGTCATGTTGTAAAAGCCTATACAATCTGCGTAAAAGCTATAATAATTTCCCTATATTGCTGCAACTGAGACTTTTGGATACAATGTGTTTGCATGCAGCCCACTCAAACCAATCCCGGTTATGCGACCATATGTCCACATGGGCAAGACATATGTACCTTTGCACTGGTAACAGCAGCTGAAGATGTGGTAGGAGTGGGCTTAGCTGTTTATACCATTCCTACTTCAGGGTACTTGCAAGTAGAATTAATTGTGGCATGAAAAGGATTAACCATTGTTTTGCCACTGTAAATCACAAAATAGAATGCCATGCATGGTGTCTAAATTGGACATTTTAATGTTCTCGCTGTTATCTGAAGCCGGGCTCTATGTATTCATGTATTCATTCAATAGTTAATATTGTGTAGAACTATGATATTAGCAAACTGGTCCTGTATGGCAATGAGCAGTCCAGCAGAGGTGGTGTCACAAACAAATAAGAATTTAACAATCTGAGCAATTAATCAAATCTAGATTAATTAATTGGTCTCATCTGTTGAAAAATAAATCTAGTTGTAATTTGGAATTAGCTTCTGATTACTTTCTGTTTACTAATTAGTAGTAATCAATTTGGGCAAAGGTGTTAACTCTCAGACCTGATGATCAAGGATCATGATTATGTTTCCATCCACTGGTAAATATTGACGTATCTATGGACATTTTTTGACTATGGCAATGTAGCTAGGGTTGCCACCTGGCCAGTATTTTACCGGCAGGCCGGTAAAAAATTGACATCAGGCCAATGTTAAGTCTATGGAGACAGTAGCAAGGCCGGTATTTTTTTGAAGAAAAGGTGGCAACCCTAAATGTAGCACCTACTGGAGGAGTTGCGTTAGCGCAAATCCGTTTATGATTTAAGATCATAATGCAAAACTATAAAAGATCCATCATTCTTCTTTAAATATTCTTTTTTAAATTCTACCATCAGTCTCTGATGAGTAGCAGGGTAGTTAACAGAGGATTTGTGCCTTTAAGGTGAATTTTATACATTCTGTCCTTCATCTGAAATTTAGTAATGGTAACATTTTAGATAACTAATGGCTTTTAATATACATAGAAATATTTTTTCTTGATACAGTACCTGTGTTCACTTGCATTTTTGTTTAATGCCTCATTATGTTCAAATGTAAATTAAATAACAAATAGCTGTAATACAACTATAATTTAATATCCTCTTGTAGTACAATACTGGCACTATTGTGTATATAATAGTACATATAATATTGCCAATTTTACCCTGAATTAAACATTCATCCGTAATCTACACAGGTAATTTTTCAAAATACCAAAGTCTCAACATATATCTGTCATCACTGCCTATAATAGAACAATATACATGCAAAAACGTCACAATATTTAGCAAATATCGAAATAAAATCTATAGAGCTCTCAATCAAGTCTAATTTTAATTAAATTACATATTCAGTGTAGCAATTAAGTAAAGTCCCACACTCCATCAGTAAAAAGAAACTAAATGATCCATAATACATTTACTTCAAAGAAGATAGTAATGATAAAAACATAGGAGACAATATTTTTTCAAGCTGATGAAAATGTTTGCAGGTAAAAAAGAGTCAACTATTAGAGTTCTGTTCTGATAAATATATTGCCTTTTTGCTTCCTTCTGTTCTGTTTGTACAACATTTTTTAGTATTATTAAATTACAATCGGTGCAACAAAACAAACATGAGTTTCGCTCCCTAGCAGCCCTACACGTGGTATTTTTCTAATAGCGACACTTGAGCAGAGATCTCTCTGATTGAATTTATCACCAGCTTAACATCAAAAAGGCCCTACTTTATATATATTAAAAAAAAAAAAATAGGCGCTTCATAGGAAAGTTAGATACTAAGTAAAATCAAATTACCTTATTCCTTCATAAACTTCAGATAGCAAGCTCCCATCCAATAACATGATAACTCTCTCAGCAACTACACTATTTCAAGATTGTCAAATAGTGCAACTGACATCTTGCCACCAGAACAGATATGCTGGTTGACCACATTTTTACTAATGAATTTTTTTTTTGCATAATAATTTATTGTTGAAACCTCAAAATTCTGAACCTGTCAGACACAGATATTTATCTAAAATTTTCTCAAATGCCATAAATTAGAATACAGATATTGTCATTCTTTATTAGGCTAAAGTGTATGATTGTTGCAAACTAGATAACACTGCAGGCATAATACGCTATCACAAAACATATAATCATCCAATTTTTGGTGTTTACAGTGTAGTCAGAGATGTAAGACTGAATATGGCTTGTTTAACATATGTTTTAATTCATTAATTTATTGTTATAATGTATTGAGCTTTACACAAAAACAATAACTTTAAACAATGTACAAAACCTTATTATTGTCTAAATGAACTGTTTAACTTGGCATGTTTTTCAATAACAAATCTGAGGAACTAATGTGACAAATCTACTTATCTCAGTAGTATAAAAATTACGAAGAATTTCACATTACATTAAAGACAAAAGACCATATAGTGAAATTATAGCATTCCCAATATTATTATTGGGAAATGAAATTATTTCTTTAATTTGTACTATGGAAAACATGCTTAATTTACCAAAGAACAATTAATGATATGCACAAATATATATATATTTTTTTACCTTACTCTCTCTCAAACTTGTTTATTTTCAGGATGAAATCCATGGACTATGATGTTGGGTGTTGCAGCTAACTCTGTTTGTAATGTTAGGGTAAACACAAGCTAAGCAAATGGATGGTAGTATATTATTGGGACAAACTAGGAATATTAAAAGAGATGTAAAGGATTCGAAACTAGACAACAGACCCTTATTTCTTACTCAGTTTAATAAACAATCATGAAAGATTGAAGCCATTATTAGGCAACATTTGTCAGTCCTTAAAACTAATGCAAAATATAAAACAATCTTGAAGGATGTGTAACAAGAAAGAACAGATGGTTGAGCACACTAATATGATCCAGCCATCTAAATACAAAGCATAGTCACACTTGGCTACACTGGTGCAGGGGGTGCGGACCGCCGGGCATATTGGCTGTGGCATTATAATGGAAAAAATAATACTGGCATATTACTGGGCAAATTGTTTGGGGCATAATGATGGTAAAATAATACGGGCATATTAAATGGCAAAATAATACTGGCATATTACTGGGCAAATTGGCTGTGACATAATAATGCCAAAATAATACTGGCATTTGATTGGGCAAATTGGCTGTGGCTTATTAATTGGAAAGCTGGCTATGGCATATTTAATGGTAAAATAATACTGGCATATTACTGGGCAAATAGGCTGGGGCATATTAAATTGTAAAATAATACTGGCATATTACTGGGCAAATTGGGGCAAATTAAATGGTAAAATAATACTGGCATATTACTTGGCAAATTGTTTGGGGCATATTAAATAGTAAAATAATACTGGAATATTACTGGGCAAATTGGCTGGGGCATATTAAATGGTAAAACATTCTAGCATGTTACTGGGCATATTGGCTGTGGCATTATAATGGCAAAATAATACTGGCATATTACTGGGCAAATTGTCAGGGGCATAATGATGGTAAAATAATATGGGCATATTAAATGGTAAAATAATACTGGCATATTACTGGGCAAATTGACTGTGGCATATTAATGGTAAAATAATACTGGCATATTACTGTGCAAATTGGCTGTGGCTTATTAATTGGAAAGCTGGCGATGGCATATTTAATGGTAAAATAATACTGGAATATTACTGGGCAAATTGACTGTGGCATAATAATGGCAAAATAATACTGGCATATTGCTGGGCAAATTGGCTGTGACATAATAATGCCAAAACAATACTGGCATATTATTGGGCAAATTGGCTGTGGCTTATTAATTGGAAAGCTGGCTATGGCATATTTAAATCCGGTGACTATATCCCTACTCCATGCAGTAGGAAGAATGCACGGAGGAGACAGCCAGAAGGTGAGTACATGGGAATGGGGAGGGGTGTCATATTAATGGGTTGATTGTCTGGGGCATAATAAAGGCAAAATAACATTGGCATATTACTGGGCAAATTGTCTGGGGCATAATAATGGCAAAATAATACTGGCATATTGCTGGGCAAATTGGCTGTGACATAATAATGCCAAAACAATACTGGCATATTATTGGGCAAATTGGCTGTGGCTTATTAATTGGAAAGCTGGCTATGGCATATTTAAATCCGGTGACTATATCCCTGCTCTGTGCAGTAGAAAGAATGCACGGAGGAGACAGCCAGAAGGTGAGTACATGGGAATGGGGAGGGGTGGCATATTAATGGGTTGATTGGCTGGGGCATAATAAAGGCAAAATAACATTGGCATATTACTGGGCAAATTGTCTGGGGCATAATAATGACAAAATAACTGGCATATTACTGGGCAAATTGTCTGGGGCATATTAAATAGTAAACTAATACTGGCATATTACTGGGAAAATTGTATGGGGCATAATAATGACAAAATAACTGGCATATTACTGGGAAAATTGTCTTGGGCATATTAAATAGTATACTAATACTGGCATATTACTGGGAAAATTGTCTGGGGCATAATAATGGCAAAATAACTGGCATATTAATGGGCAAATTGTCTGGGGAATATTAAATAGTAAACTAATACTGGCATATTACTGGGAAAATTGTCTGGGGCATATTAAATAGTAAACTAATACTGGCATATTACTGGGAAAATTGTCTGGGGCATATTAAATAGTAAACTACTACTGGCATATTACTGGGAAAATTGTCTGGGGCATAATAATGGCAAAATAACAATGGCATATTACTGAGCAAATTGGCTGGGGCATATTAAATAGTAAAATAATACTGGCATATTACTGGGCAAAAAGGCTGGGGCATATTAAATGGTAAAATAATACTGGCATATTACTGTGCAAATTGGGGCAAATTAAATGGTAAAATAATACTGGCATATTACTTGGCAAATTGTTTGGGGCATATTAAATAGTAAAATAATACTGGCATATTACTGGGCAAATTGGCTGGGGCACATTAAATGGTTAAACATTCTGGCATATTACTGGGCATATTGGCTTTGGCATTATAATGGCAAAATAATACTGGCATATTACTGGGCAAATTGGCTGGGGCATAATGATGGTAAAATAATATGGACATATTAAATGGTAAAATAATACTGGCATATTACTGGGCAAATTGACTGTGGCATAATAATGGCAAAATAATACTGGCATATTACTGGGCAAATTGGCTGTGACATAATAATGCCAAAATAATACTGGCATATTATTGGGCAAATTGGCTGTGGCTTATTAATTGGAAAGCTGGCTATGGCATATTTAATGGTAAAATAAAACTGGAATATTACTGGGCAAATTGACTGTGGCATAATAATGGCAAAATAATACTGGCATATTGCTGGGCAAATTGGCTGTGACATAATAATGCCAAAACAATACTGGCATATTATTGGGCAAATTGGCTGTGGCTTATTAATTGGAAAGCTGGATATGGCATATTTAAATCCGGTGACTATATCCCTACTCCATGCAGTAGGAAGAATGCACGGAGGAGACAGCCAGAAGGTGAGTACATGGTAATGGGGAGGGGTGGCATATCAATGGGTTGATTGTCTGGGGCATAATAAAGGCAAAATAACATTGGCATATTACTGGGCAAATTGTCTGGGGCATAATAATGGCAAAATAATACTGGCATATTGCTGGGCAAATTGGCTGTGACATAATAATGCCAAAACAATACTGGCATATTATTGGGCAAATTGGCTGTGGCTTATTAATTGGAAAGCTGGCTATGGCATATTTAAATCCGGTGACTATATCCCTACTCCGTGCAGTTGGAAGAATGCACGGAGGAGACAGCCAGAAGGTGAGTACATGGGAAGGGGGAGGGGTGGCATATTAATGGGTTGATTGTCTGGGGCATAATAAAGGCAAAATAACATTGGCATATTACTGGGCAAATTGTATGGGGCATAATAATGACAAAATAACTGGCATATTAATGGGCAAATTGTCTGGGGCATATTAAATAGTAAACTAATACTGGCATATTACTGGGAAAATTGTCTGGGGCATAATAATGGCAAAATAACAATGGCATATTACTGAGCAAATTGGCTGGGGCATATTAAATAGTAAAATAATACTGGCATATTACTGGGCAAAAAGGCTGGGGCATATTAATTGGTAAAATAATACTGGCATATTACTGTGCAAATTGGGGCAAATTAAATGGTAAAATAATATTGGCATATTACTTGCCAAATTGTTTGGGGCATATAAATAGTAAAATAATACTGGCATATTACTGGGCAAACTGGCTGGGGCACATTAAATGGTTAAACATTCTGGCATATTACTGGGCATATTGGCTTTGGCATTTTAATGGCAAAATAATACTGGCATATTACTGGGCAAATTGTCTGAGGCATAATAATGGTAAAATAATAAAGGCATATTAAATGGTAAAATAATACTGGCATATTACTGGGCAAATTGACTGTGGCATAATAATGGCAAAATAATACTGGCATATTACTGAGCAAATTGGCTGTGACATAATAATGGCAAAATAATACTGGCATATTATTGGGCAAATTGGCTGTGGCTTATTAATTGGAAAGCTGGCTATGGCATATTTAATGGTAAAATAATACTGGAATATTACTGGGCAAATTGACTGTGGCATAATAATGGCAAAATAATACTGGCATATTGCTGGGCAAATTGGCTGTGACATAATAATGCCAAAACAAAACTGGCATATTATTGGGCAAATTGGCTGTGGCTTATTAATTGGAAAGCTGGCTATGGCATATTTAAATCCGGTGACTATATCCCTACTCCGTGCAGTAGGAAGAATGCACGGAGGAGACAGCCAGAAGGTGAGTACATGGGAATGGTAAGGGGTGGCATATCAATGGGTTGATTGTCTGGTGCATAATAAAGGCAAAATAACATTGGCATATTACTGGGCAAATTGTCTGGGGCATAATAATGGCAAAATAATACTGGCATATTGCTGGGCAAATTGGCTGTGACATAATAATGCCAAAACAATACTGGCATATTATTGGGCAAATTGGCTGTGGCTTATTAATTGGAAAGCTGGCTATGGCATATTTAAATCCGGTGACTATATCCCTACTCCGTGCAGTAGGAAGAATGCACGGAGGAGACAGCCAGAAGGTGAGTACATGGGAATGGTAAGGGGTGGCATATCAATGGGTTGATTGTCTGGTGCATAATAAAGGCAAAATAACATTGGCATATTACTGGGCAAATTGTCTGGGGCATAATAATGGCAAAATAATACTGGCATATTGCTGGGCAAATTGGCTGTGACATAATAATGCCAAAACAATACTGGCATATTATTGGGCAAATTGGCTGTGGCTTATTAATTGGAAAGCTGGCTATGGCATATTTAAATCCGGTGACTATATCCCTGCTCCGTGCAGTAGGAAGAATGCACGGATGAGACAGCCAGAAGGTGAGTACATGGGAATGGGGAGGGGTGGCATATTAATGGGTTGATTGTCTGGTGCATAATAAAGGCAAAATAACATTGGCATATTACTAGGCAAATTGTCTGGGGCATAATAATGGCAAAATAACATTGGCATATTACTGGGCAAATTATCTGGGGCATAATAATGGCAAAATAACCTTGGCATATTACTGGGCAAATTGTCTGGGGCATAATAAATGCAAAATAACATTGGCATATTACTGGGCAAATTGTCTGGGGCATAAAAATGGCAAAATAACATTGGCATATTTCTGGGCAAATTGTATGGGGCATAACAATGGCAAAATAACTGGAATATTACTGGGCAAATTGTCTGGGGCATATTAAATAGTAAAATAATACTGGCATATTACTGGGCAAATTGTCTGGGGCATAATAATGGCAAAAAAAGCATTGGCATATTACTGGGAAAATTGTCTGGGCCATAATAATGGCAAAATAACTGGAATATTACTGGGCAAATTGTCTGGGGCATATTAAATAGTAAAATAATACTGGCATATTACTGGGAAAATTGTCTGGGGCATATTAAATGGTAAAATAATACTGGCATATTACTGGGCAAATTGGCTGGGGCATAATAATGGCAAAATAAAACTGGCATATTACTGGGCAAATTGGCTGGGGCATATTAAATAGTAAAATAATACTGGCATATTACTGGGAAAATAGGCTGGGGCATATTAAATGGTAAAATAATACTGGCATGTTACTGGGCATATTGGCTGTGGCATTATAATGGCAAAATAATACTGGCATATTACTGGGCAAATTGACTGGGGCATAATTATGGTAAAATAATATGGGCATATTAAATGGTAAAATAATACTGGCATATTACTGGGCAAATTGTCTGGGGCATAATTATGGTAAAATAATACGGGCATATTAAATGGTAAAATAATACTGGCATATTATTGGGCAAATTGTCTGTGGCTTATTAATTGGAAGGCTGGCTATGGCATATTTAATGGACAAACAGTGGCATATTTTAAACGACAAACTGGCTGTTGCAAATGTTAATGACAACGTGACTGTGGTATGTTAATTGGTACCTAACAGTGGCTTATTTTAATTGGCAAAGTGATGCTGTGGGGCAAATTAACACTGTGACATGCCATATTGTGTGGGTGCAATATGAGTGCAAGCCAAGTACTGTGGGTGCAACATAGGTGCATGGCAAGTGCTGTGGGTACTGTATGGTGCTGTGTTAAGTCCTTTAGGTGCAATGTGGGTGCAGCTGAAGAAAATAAAAACAAGAAATGCAATTTTTCAATAAAATTTTTATTACAAATGAAATAGATGATTATAATATTAAAAGGTTCATATAAGTATAAATGCAACTAGTGAGAAAGATGTGTATAGGTATTTATTGTTTTAGAATTGTACATTTGTCACCTTGCGGGGCTCTTGTGTGTGGCATAATTATGGGGCTCTTGTGTGTGGCATAACTATTGGGTTCTTGTGTGTGGCATAACTATGGGGCTCCTGTGTGAGGCATTATTAATGGGGCTCCTGTTTGAGGCATAATTAATGGGGCTCCTGTGTGAGGCATAATTTATGGGGCTCATGTGTGAGGCATAATTAATGGGGCTCCTGTGTGAGGCATATTTTGTGGGTCTTCTGTATGGCACATTTAATGGGCCATCTGACATTACTAAGGAATCTGTTTGGCATGGTATTGGGAGGAAATCCAGGGAGGTGACACCTTGAGTTACCGCACCAGGTGACACCAACCCTAGTGACGCCTCTGCTTGGCTACACTGCAAGGGTACCTATAAATGTGGAGGCCTTTGCAAGTGTTGTTAAAAAATAATTTGATATTAAGTGGTGCAACCAGTGGTGTAACCAAGGTGATCAGGGCTATTTTAGGTTTCACGGCATTGAGCATATCAAAATGGGAAAGAGAGGAGGAGACAGGGCAGCGAAGTTAAATAATAGTGAAACATACTGGATCTTCACATTGGAGACCAGAAGACCCAAAGGGTTAAATACTGAGTGGGACGTGTCACATTATTTAAAGTAATTGTCCCCTTCTATATAAGTGCCCTGTAAGCACAGTATTAGACGGTTTTATTTGACTCTCAGATATGAAGTGCACCGCAAGACGCAAATTTACTATTTACCACCCAAAACTATTAGAATTTTTCAAAGTGCGCTGTAAGCACAGTATTTGACAGTTTTATTTGACTCTCAGATATGAAGTGCAGGACGCAAATGTAATATTTAACACCAACAAATTGCAGTATTTAAAAATGCCTAGATGTTGCCCATTGAGCTAACAGAACAGGATTAAAGTCATGTACCTGGCACACATGCAGTTGCAAGTGCACTGCACTCTCTGTGGCACTGGGCTCAGGGCAGGGCAGGGCAGGGTACAAATATGTAGTATAGCACCCACTAAAATAATCACTGTAATTTGAATAATCGCTGTAGTTTGAATAATCGCTGTGGTTTGCAGATTCAACACCAGAATTTTTTTTAATCTGTCCCTCACAGCTGCAGCATCCTCTCCCTACACTAAGAAGAGCTCATGTGATGTGCGTGTACGTGACTCCAGCTTATACCGTATTTGCTCGATTATAAGACGACCCTAATTATAAGACGACCCCCCAAACTTTTTATATTCCTTTAGGAAAAAAACTAAAAGCCTGAATATAAGACTACCCTATAGGATTTTTTTTTTAAACTTGTATACAGTCAGGTCCATAAATATTGGGACATCTACACAATTGTAATCTTTTTGTCTCTATACACCACCACAATGGATTTGAAATGAAATGAACAAGATGTGCTTTAACTGCAGACTTTCAGCTTTAATTTGAGGGTATTTACATCCAAATCAGGTGAACGGTGTAGGAATTACAGCAGTTTGTAAATGTGCCTCCTACTTTTCAAGGGACCAAAAGTAATGGGACAATTGGCTGCTCAGCTGTTCCATGGCCAGGTGTGTGTTATTCCCTGATTATACCATTTACAAGGAGCAGATAAAAGGTCCAGAGTTCATTTCAAGTGTGCTATTTGCATTTGGAATCTGTTGCTGTCAACTCTCAATATGAGATCCAAAGAGCTGTCACTATCAGTGAAGCAAGCCATCATTAGGCTGAAAAAACAAAACAAACCCATCAGAGAGATAGCAAAAACATTAGGTGTGGCCAAATCAACTGTTTAGAACATCCTTAAAAAGAAAGAACGCACCAGTGAGCTCAGCAACACCAAAAGACCCGGAAGACCACGGAAAAGAACTGTGGTGGATGACCGAAGAATTATTTCCCTGGTGAAGAAAAGACCCTTCACAACAGTTGGCCAGATCAAGAACACTTTCCAGGAGGTAGGATGTGTGTCAAAGTCAACAATCAAGAGAAGACTTCAGTGAATACAGAGGGTTCACCACAAGATGTAAGCCATTGGTGAGCATCAAAAACAGGAAGGCCAGATTAGAGTTTGCCAAACAACATCTAAAAAAGCCTTCACAGTTCTGGAACAACATTCTATGGACAGATGAGACCAAGATCAACTTGTACCAGAGTGATGGGAAGAGAAGAGTATGGAGAAGGAAAGGAACTGCTCATGATCCATAGCATACCACCTCATCAGTGAAGCATGGTGGTGGTAGTGTTGATGTAGAATTATTAAAAATCTTTATTGAAACCTGTATTGAATTATTGTACTAACTCCATTTTAACCTCACATTATGACAGACCCTCCATTTTGTTCACATTACATGACAGAATTTCCTGACAGTATTTAGTATAATGAATAGAGACTGTATTCTCTCTCTAAGGACATAACTAGCCCCGGAATTACTGAATCTCCTGTAATTTGCAACATAGTATAATCTGAAGGCCATGAGAACACCGGCCAAATGAAATGTTCTATTCATAAAAGAACCTTGCACCCGACCACGAGACTGACATCACTAACTACGCAAAATGATGCCCAAGCCCCCCTTCCACCGAGTAAGCCTCGTGCTGGGAAAGATGGTGCTTGAGCCATCCGTCCACACCCGTGTCCAGAACAATACCACCTCTCGGTGGGAGGACACCTAGCTAACCACTTAGTTTTTGGGCCAATTAATCATATTGATGGGTGGACATTGACACAGCCACTTAACATTTAACCCAATTAATGATGTTTATTTGTTATTATCTGATATTCAATGATGATGTCATTCTGCTTTTATAAGGGCTTGTAAGCCTGAATTTTGCCAGATGCTAATAAATTTCCTCGAAGTTATTTTAACCTGAACTGCATGTGTCAATGTGAACTTACTTCTGCGTATACGCAATTTATTCATCTCAGATTTGGACAGGAACAGATAGACTTTTAAACATTTTTGTTTATTTCTAAATTAATCTACATCAGTGTCATGGCGTGGGCATGTATGGCTGCCAATAGAACTGGTTCTCTTGTATTTATTGATGATGTGACTGCTGACAAAAGTAGCAGGATGAATTCTGAAGTGTTTCAGGCAATATTATCTGCTCATATTCAGCCAAATGCTTCAGAACTCATTGGACAGCGCTTCACAGTGCAGATGGACAATGACCCGAAGCATACTGCAAAAGCAACCAAAGAGTTTTTTAAGGGAAAGAAGTGGAATGTTATGCAATGGCCAAGTCAATCACCTGACCTGAATCTGATTGAGCATGCATTTCACTTGATGAAGACAAAACTGAAGGGAAAATGCCCCAAGAACAAGCAGAAACTGAAGACAGTTGCAGTAGAGGCCTGGCAGACCATCACCAGGGATGAAACCCAGCGTCTGGTGACTATGCGTTCCAGACTTCAGGCTGTAATTGACTGCAAAGGATTTGCAACCATGTATTAAAAAGTGAAAGTTTGATTTATGACTGTTAATCTGTCCCATTACTTTTGGTCCCTTAAAAAGTGGGAGGCACATATACAAACTTGTAATTCCTACACCGTTCACCTGATTTGGATGTAAATACCCTCAAATTAAAGCTGAAAGTCTGCAGTTAAAGCACATCTTTTTTTTAAAAACATATTTTATTTCATCAACATTTTCTTTTACTCTCCAAGAGTAATCATATAAAACCCACCTCCCAAGGTCCTTATTCATAACAGAGCTTGGACATAAAAACAAACCCGAAACAAGACACAAGACACAAATACGTTCATTTTGGACACAACAGGCTGAATTTGCCAGAATTAAGATATTATTAATATCGGTTTAGGATTGTAATCTACAGTAATCTACAGTCAACACACCTATTATTTGGTCCTTAATGATCTCGGGTTAAGGCCTCAATACAATTATTCCATATTTCTTTGTTGGTTGTTAAAAGCACATCTTGTTTGTTTCATTTCAAACCCATTGTGTTGGTGTATAAAGCCAAAAAGATTAGAATTGTGTCGATGTCCCAATATTTATGGACCTGACTGTAAATTGCTTTTTAATGTTTAATAAAAAATTGATATTATACAAATGTATTTCTTGTTTTTATTTCCTTTTTTGTGCCAATGCGGCCTCTCTCCCCCTCCCCCAGCTTTCTCTCTCCCCCCCAGCGTTGTCTCTCTCTCCCTCCCCCCAAACTTCTCTCTCTCTCTCCACCTCCCTCGTCTCTTCCCCCTCCCCTTGTCTGTCTTCCCCCTCCCCTTGTCTCTCTCTATCCCCCTTGTCTCTCTCTATCCCCCTCCCCTTTTCTCTCTTCCCCCTCCCTCCCCTTGTCTCTGTCTCCCTCCTCCCTCCCCTTGTCTGTGTGTGTCTCCCCCCCTCCCCCTGTCTCTGTCTGTCTCCCCCCTCCCTCCCTCCCCCTCACCTTGTTTCTTTCCCTGATGGCTAGTGGGGGCAGCCGGGGAATTTCTGCACGATACGTACAGTCATCCTCCATGCTGCCCGACACCTCCGTCTATTATGAGTCCAGCTGCTCTATTCTCCTGGTGGCTAGCGGGGCAGCGGAGGATGTCTGCGCGATGAGTGCAGACCTCCCCTGCTGCCGTCCGCACGACCGCCGGGACTTTTATGATGAAGCCGGAAGGACCCGGCAGCAGGGGAGGTCGGCGCTCATTGCGCAGACATTCCCCTGCTGTTAGAGAGGGGGATCCAGGTCCCCTGCAGCTCTGCGGGGACCTGGATCCCAGTCTTATAGTCTGACCTCGATCTGCTTACATGGAAGTTTTCTCAGACGCCTGGTAGAAGCCCATGAAGGGTGAAACACGTAGCGGACTGGACTCACCCTGCTGTTCTTTATGTACATATATTGTGTATATTTTTATTCCACATCTTTTATTTTTTGATACTTACTGGACAAGATTTCTCCTGCAGCTGTGTGGCGCCCACTACGTTTGACAGAGAAAACTTCCATGTAAGCAGATATTTTTTTTATTAAAAGTCTGTATATGTTACACACTAATTGGATATCTGTTGTTTCTGTTCCTGAGCCAAAATCTAAGCAGATTAGCCACAGCAGGATTCTACAAAACGACACCTTACCCTTGAAGTGCAACTATTATCCAGCCATTCTGTGAGTGCATCCCCTTGAGGGGGATCAAAGCTTCCTCCTGATTCCTCAGGATATTATTTCACATTGTCACCTATAAGGTGTTATATATATATATATATATATATATTAATTGTGTTTATCACATATATTTTTTATCACAGTTTGCTCCAAGCGCACTTATTGTTCTTTATTTGTATATATTGTCTGTTTTTGTGTGGTTTAGGGACACACTGCCTAAGTGCTGCTAGAGTTGTGATTGCAGCGCTGGGTTCACTTTTTTAATTTGTGTACACTATTTAAGGGTTAATTGGTTTCGTGTTAAGGTGATTTTAATTAGTCAGTTATATGCTTCCTATATCAAGGATGCTAAAAAAAAACTGTTACATCGCCTATGAGTAAGCTCTTCTAGCGTGAAACATGTAAGGTGTTTTCATCAATGTTTGTTGTGTTTTTGTCCACTGCTGTGCCTTTTTTATGTGCACAAAACATTTTTTGCATGGCATAATGCGAGGAGTTTTTTCTATGTTGAGTATCAGCCAGTGTATCTAGTTGCAGAGAGTGAGGAGAGCCCATTACAGCCTGACTCCGAAAACCAGAAGTGTATCGCTCCGTTACGGTGGAGGATGCCGAGAAGAACAGGCACTGTTCCAGGGACTGGAGGCCACAAATATTTTAATCGGGCCCGCGGCTAACGAAGGCTGAAGAGGGGTGAGTGACACAATTTTGGCACCGTGTAGCACTGACCTGTTTTTCTTTATGATCCGTTATCCCCCAAAAATGTGGATTAACCCACAAGTTGCAAATACCAAACACACCTGTCAGAATGTAAGCACATACCAGTTTATTCAGTGTCCAACCCCCTTAAGCTACAAGAAAAGCTATAGCTTTTCATGCTTTGTCAGAATCCCTCATGGTCACAAAGGGTCAGGTTTGGTCAGTCGCACAAACAGCAAGTTCCCAAGGATTCCTTATATCATAGCTACATCACAGTAAAGGTGATTTATTTGCTCTCTACAGCATTTGCATTGATACTACTGTATTTCATGAGTGCTGAGAGACTTTAGTATATCTTACTGGTGAACATGATCTGTTCTCTGAAATGGCCCATTAATTAAAATACTTCTGGACCCAAGCATTTAAAAAAAGAGATACTCAGCCTGTAATACTTTTGGGCTACCTCTTGTGGCGTTGTGGTATTTTGTAGCTCTACAGCTACCCATATAGTTTGCTTAAGTGTTTCCCTTTGATATATTTATGTTTGCACTTGTCACAGGTTTTTTTTCCACGAGGGCCAAATAAACATCATATTCTTTTCTCATTGTCTCAATGAGTTGCTGTTCACTTCCAGGTTCCTCTGACATGCACACAGACGGTAATTACGCATGTGCAGATCTCTACGCCCTCTACCTGGCACCATATGTAGCACTACACATAAGGACATGAAAAACAGACGTACACTCTTATACAAATGTGTACATGCCAATAGCTAGTATATTTTTAAAAATATTTGTGCTTTTTTTTTAACTTTCTTATTCACCTGGAAAACAATTTTCTTTTTCCCATTTTGACATCATGCATTCTTTTTGTAATGGCTGTTTTTTTTTGTAATGGCTATTTTTTTTTTTTTTTTTTACATTGGTGTCCACAATGATTACAAATAATGTCACTTTTGCGATCCATTTAGACTTTCAGTACAAGTTTAAACATATGTTCTTTTAAGAGTGACATTGTTTTCCTATTACATCCTCAACAGACAAAGTAAGATGTCATTTGTGATCTCTGAGGAATGGAGCCTTTACTTTACAAATCATTTTCTCTGCAAACCTGTCAACCAGTGTTTTTGTCACCATTGTCCTTTTTTTTATCTTTGGACAAACAAGAAAACAACAATTTATCTATTTGTCATTCTTTTAATGTTAGATCATTGCAAGCCAGCTAATGGGCTACTGTGTATGTATTGTATTTGACAGTTATAATAGATGCTTCAAAGTTTATATACACCTTTAGGAATACATAAACATTCATCCAAGTCTGAGAATAAATATGCTTTCAATGCAGATGTGCTGTATATTTCGTTATTAACAAATACCAAATACCTATTAACCATTTAAAGGAGCCTGACCCTATAAATGGTATAAGGGGATAATAAATATTATATAGTGATTGACACTATAATTGGCTTGCTTTTTCACAGAAACACTAATCAGACCTTCTCATTAATTGTACAATGTATTACAGAAATGAAACATCTTATCATATGAAATATAGATACGCATACATTAGCATACATTAGTTGACCTAGCTGCTAGGAGAATATTCATATGATTATATATTGTGACAAAGGAATAGTGGTGAGCCAAGAATCCTAAACAACAATACCCAAAATTAATTAGGGAACCTTTGTTTGTATACGTTCATTGGGATTTGCCTAAATACATATTACAGAAAATATCATTGATAAATATATCAGTAAAGAACAATATACAGTCTAAGAAGTGCTCAGACTTACAAGTAAGATCAGCAGTAGCCAACAAATGGGTGTGAGACAACCCAATACAAAAACAACATCAAAACAGTCAGTGCCAACTTGCCTTGGAGAACATATTGCTTACATATAGAACCAACCTTTCTATAAACACCATAGGGGTGATCTGCATCCCCCAAACTTCCTTCTGGAAAGGTTTCGTTATGCAAAAGTTAAATACATGTTGTAAATATGTTTTTATTGAATTTACATCATAAACATAAATAGTTGGTTAAAATGTTAATGTCTGTAACATAAAATAAGTATTAAGGATAGCATAATTACATATCTGAATTAGTTATCATGAAAATAAAAATATAAAAAAATGAACAGAAGAATAAAGAAGAGGTTAGATCAGACAGAAGGAGGTGAGGCTCGAGACGAACAAAATGAAAGAGTTTAGAGAGTAGGTGGAAAGGAAAAAAAGGCGAAAAAAAAAGGGAGAGTAAAGACAGGGATACACCCTTGGTGGGACAGATTACCCACAACATATAGCACAGTGAAAATAAGATGAGGAACAACAGTCAAAAAAGGCGACCAACTCCAGAACTTCCACTGGTATGGGCAGGCTGGAGCACCCGGGGTTGAAGGGTAAAGAGAATAGTGGCCCAGTGGCATCCTATCCGGATTAGATTTAGATCTGCATAATTTGGAGGCCAAGTCAACACCTTGAACTCATTGTTGTTTTCCTCAAACCATTTCTGAACCATTTTTGCTTTGTGGCAGTGTGCATTATCCTGCTTAAAGAGGCCAATGCCATTAGGAAATACCATTTCCATGAAAGGGTGTACATGGTCCACATGAATGGCAGGACCCAAGGTTTCCCAGCAGAACATTTCCCAAAACATCACACTGTCTCCAATGGCTTGCCACTTGTCAGTGGTCATAATGTTATGGCTGATTGGGGTAGGTTTACCTATATATTTTTAAATGGTCAATATATGATATCTGTTGTTGATCTGTATTGTTTGTCAAACAGCTGAAGATTGATGTCCCAGCTCCTTAAAGCAGCAAATGTCTAGTACCTGTCAAGGAATTCCAGAATATTACGCTGTATTTGGCAGCACTAAAGTACTTTATACATTTGTATCTGATGTTTCCACCTCTATCACCCATGTGATAATCACACACCTGTCTTTTGAATCAACGCACTGTTAATACATATGCGCTCCAACCAAAATCGTTACATTTTTCACCTTTCTTCTATAGCGCATTTTGTAACTTTCTTTTGTTTGTAGCATCTACTCTATTTTTTTTCATCTATCCTTCTGGCACAGTCTAGAATTTCTCACTATTACATTATCTACCAATCACATGTGAATTGTAGTAAATAATTATAATTTAAGTGAAAATTAAAGGGCAACTGAAAGCAGTCTGAAACAGAATTCAAGTTAAAAAGTGTTAATTGTATATTAGTTGGTTTCCTGATTAGGCTTGTTGTCATCTACCAGCACTGAATATTGGATTCTCATTACAGAATAGGTAAAATAAATTAATTAACAAGCCACAAAACTTTTTTTTTTCCACTTATGCTTCATTTACTGAAACACAAGGGGAAAGTTCATTGACCATAATAGGGTTATGAAATTACATATACTTCTTTAAACACATGCCATTTCATCCTCTCAATGATAGCATCCATGCTTTACTGAGAAGCATGTAGACTAATCCAGTCCCTGACTGTCTCTCACAGCTATCACCTTTATTTTTCTCTGTAATCAATCAATTGGACCCTGGCTAACTAAATCAGACATAACAGAAGCAAATGATGCCTGAAGCCACATCAGTTCTGTTCTGCTCATAGACTGAGTTGAGTATATAAAGTGGCATAGTTTTGGGAAATATGACAACAATGTTGCTTCTGCCTGTGACTTACTGAGTAACAAATTAAAGTACATGTTCTTGCTATTGTGTTTAAAAAATATGGCACAGTTATACAAGTCTTAATATTTTTATTCACTTATTACACATCTTTTCCTATCCTGTTTTATTTTATCCAGGCTATATTTGTAACCAAACACACTAGTCTGTAAACGAAAAAAAATAAAAATCTTCCAAATGGCCATGGGCAGCACAATCATTCTCAGGTTTCATATTTCAGTGCCTGTCTATTTCTGGATAGTTCAGATCAGATAAATGCTAAATCTATTGATCTGATTTTTCTTGCCTCTTACCAAACTGTAATTACCATTTGTGAAAGATAGTGTGAGTCTCAGGACTCAGTTTTACAAATGCGACATCTAGACTCAAAGGTTATCACCCCACACTGGACATCTTGACAATTCTTTTCTCGGTTTCAAATGTCTGGGTCAGGAATTCTTCAGAGAGAAATAATACTTTCAAAAGCTACACATAATGTGGAAGTGACAAAGTTCAGTTTTTGTTCAGCCAGAATATACTCATTCTTAACAAAACATGTGAACATTAATATAATGTTTATTGCTACTGAGTTCATTCTTTATGTACAGTATGCATATATTTATGTATGTGTATTTATTTATCATTTCTAAAAAAAAAAATGCTTTCCATGAAACAGTGCTTTTCATACATTAATGAGGACAACTAACATTTATTTATGAATTCTTATTTAAACACAAATAGGTAATACCATTATACTGGGCTGTTAGTGTTACTTAAGGGCTGGTTTGAGAAACAGTACTATACTGTAATGC
Source organism: Pelodytes ibericus (assembly GCA_036172795.1). Taxonomy (NCBI): domain Eukaryota; kingdom Metazoa; phylum Chordata; class Amphibia; order Anura; family Pelodytidae; genus Pelodytes; species Pelodytes ibericus. The sequence continues at coordinate 134,158,996 of CM069859.1, read as the reverse complement.
ACCACCAAGGCAAAGAAGCACCTATGCTTTAAACAGAGCTGGCTCTAAGCAGGTGCCCAAGGTGCAATCTGGCCAAGCGCATCCACGCAATACACTTTGTAGGAGGGGCAGCAGGTTAGGGGCAGTGGAGGCGAGTGGCAGTGGAGGCAACTGAGGTGTGTACGATATCAGGATTGGACACCTCCTCCTGCTCTCAGGTTGTCCCGCTTGCATCTGTCAGTAAGAGTGGTAGGTCATGTGACTTCATGATGCTTTGGCTGGCAGAAGAGCAGAAGAAGGAGTCTGTGTACACTGGACATTGCATTGACCCCGAGCTAGACCCCAAAGGAGACACATTCCTGCTGCCCCAAGATTTACACATGACAGGAAAGCTGCTGCTTTGACAAAGAACAGTTCTGGCCTGGAAAAATGCAATATATAGAAGGCCATCATGACAAAGGTTTCCTGTCATTTCCCTCACCCTGTCAGATAAGCCAAGGGCCCAATAAGGGCACGGCAGGGGGGTGGCAATGATTGGAAAAAGGGGATGGCCTTAGGCTATATATTGCAGGATTTCCAGGAATGATTTCCTGTTTGAAGAAAAAATTACAACTTCCCTCCCTCCCATCCCTAGGTGACGAAGAAGGAAGTGGTGGCGGGGGTCCCCGAGGTTTGGCGCTAGTGCAGGGTGTTGGTCATCTGGGGTATGGCCAACCCGGTTGGGCAGTAGCTGTGGGAAGCTAGCTGCACGGGCTCCCCATGGGCTCGTCCCTGGGGAGTGAGGCACAGCTACTGTGCAAAACAGGGATGCCAGTAGCCATGGGGCATGTGGTACGCCTGCGCCAGATTCTCAGGGTCCTGATCCTAGCTGGTCTAGGATAAGTCACACGCTACCACTAAGGTTCATTAGTATTAGTTCATGTTGTTTATATGTCTTGTTATATAAACATGTGTTAGTTGGTATATATAGATATATATATATATAATTTTATATATATAGTTTTATATGCCCGGTTATTTAATTATTTATAAAGTTTTAACCATATCTGGTTTACAGCAATACTTGTTATTTATTTCAGTTATGCATTTAGCTGTCAATTTATGTTGCAGCATTTCATTAAAGACTGCGACCTTTCTAGCCACTCAGTTGTCTGTCTCTTTATTGGTGGGGGGAGTGTATTATCAGGTATACCTTGGTCATGGGGGATCTTGTGATGTGACAAGGGATTTGCAGGAATTCAAATATAAAATCAGCTACAGTTTCCCCTGAGATCAAATTACACATTCTATGGCCTAATGGGCCATAGATTCAAACCCACAGTTCCCATTTTGTTGGTTAGGCAACTTAGCCATTACACCACAACCTTCCTGTGGTCCCATGTGTGACCACCAGATATGCTTTTCCTCTAACTGTGCAGTTGCCCTAACTGTGAATCACATGGTACTATTCTCAGACCTCATTTACCACTGAAATTTCTTTAGCTATCCTGTCTGCCTCCTGGAGCTCAACCTCTGGATAAGAGTAGTTGGAGGGCAAAGAACTCCATCCTGGTGCTGAGAGTTTTTCCTGATTCCTGAGTGGTTTGATCTCAGCTCCAGGGTTTCGGTTCTGCATGCTGAGTATAATTCCTACTCCCAGGCACACAAAGGTGCCCTGTATGATAATTAATATAATGTGATATAGAATATAACAGTTGTCTGTTTCTAACTTTTTGATTATATTTTTCGATTAGTTTTTTTTTACCGCCAGAGGTATGAATAAAGTATATCACAATGTCTCTTGGTATTAATCTTTTACATAATCTACATAATTTAACTATATTCTTGAATCAAAATGTATTGTTGTATTGTTGGTTTTGTTTGTTTAAATTTTTTTTTACATATTTTAATAATAAATATTATCATACTACAGGCCACGTCTGCAACACCTCTCATGGGGACAAATTATTTAATTAAGAAGGCCTTGGGCATCACACTGCCTTTGGCCCTCCCATAGGGCAATGTTTAATTTTTAAAGTGTCTGCAGGCAATGCACCACCTGCATTCTCTTGTGTTTTTTTTTCTTTATAAATGGGGTTAGTGGGGGTATGATTTTTTAAAGAGTGGGCTAGGGCAGGGCTCGACAAACCCCAGGCGCCAGGTCGATGGCACAGACTGCAAGCTCCGCCCCCTCGCGCAACGCGTGTCTGAGTGCCGGGTGTCGTCACGTGACATCCTGGCACTCAGCAGGCCGACCAACGGAGATCAGCTGCAGCATGATCAAGAAGATCATCAAGAAGAAACCCCCAAGAAAAGACTGTGTGAGGTGGGAATATGTAAAGTAGGTGTGTGTGAGGTGTTTGGATATATGGGAATATGTAAAGTAGGTGTGTGTGAGGTGTTTGGATATATGGGAATATGTAAAGTAGGTGTGTGTGAGGTGATTGGATATATGTATATATGTAAAGTAGGTGTGTTTGTATATATGTGAAGTAGGCGTGTGTGTTTATGAATTGCGTTTATGTTTGCGTGATTGTCTGGCTCCTAATAAAAAATTCTGGCTCCTAAAATCAAATTAAATTTGTCAAGCCCTGGGCTAGGGGACTGGGCATAGCTATTATACCCCCAGTCACCTAGCTTTAATTTGGGAAATAGCCAATCAAAACACTGTTATTCCCTTACCGTTGTACCAGTACTTCTACGGGGGGATGGGACACTTCATCGCGGCTGCTTCCGCGCAGCCACCACCGACTCTGCACCACAAGACAGCTCGTCGCTGGAGATTTCATCGCGGGACATTTCATCGCTAAAGGTAAGTATTTTAGCTATTTTAGTTTATTTTAGTAAGGGTGGTTAGAATTAGGGTTTAGGAGGTTAGAATTAGGGTTTAGGGGGTTAATTTTAGTATTAGGGTTCGGGGTTAATTTTAGTATAAGGGTTTAGGGGGTTAATTTTAGTATTAGGGTTCGGGGCTTAGTATTAGGGTTTAGGGGGTTAGTATTAGTGTTCGGGGGTTAGTATTAGGGTTTAGGGGGTTAGTATTGGGGTTCGGGGGTTAGTATTAGGGTTTAAGGGATTAGTATTAGGGGTCGGGGGTTAGTATAAGGGTTTGGGGGTTAATTTTAGTATTGGGGTTAATTTTAGTATTGGGGTTTGGGAATCATTTATTGGGGGGGTTATTTTACTTTTACATTTGTAAGAGCTGACAGTTCAGCGCTGAACTGTCAGCTCTTACATAGCCGCGTCCGTGATCAAACGGCCGCGTTATTCTTTATTGCTGACAGTTCAGCGTTCTAACTGCCGCGCTGAACTGTCAGCGATGAAGATGCAGCAAAGAAGTGTCCTAGACCCCCTCTATGGTCCCCATTTCAACTGAATCAAATGCTATTCTGGTTAGAAGAGAGTGGGGTAGTTTAAATGTTCCAGGTCCACTAATTAGATTCTATAGAACACATAGAATCTACTCCAATATATGGTAACTATTCTTGTTTTGTCCTAACTCTGTCCACTTATAGTTGACATAAGTAAAGAAACAAACTGAGGATGATGTTCCTTATTTTTATTATTCAAGTATAGTCATGTGATGCAATGTTATAACGATTTCTGACAAATTGGGTTTTGGCCTGTGGGTAAAGTGTCAAGACGTATTTTTATCATTTCTCTAAATAGCTTTTTTACCCATTGTCAAATGAGCATTAATAATACATCTATTTAAAGGGACTTTGTCACCTGTAGATCATAAACAGTCATAGATATTATACTGTAACATGGCTTAGGAAATAAATGTGTATTCAAATGACTATGCTTTATATTGTTTATGATTTTATGACATCACCCTGTAGCATTAAATACAAATAACCCATGTTTTCATATTAGTAGCTCATTTGCATATACATTATAGCACCATTATGTCGTAAAAAGGAGACAGCAGAGGCACATTTAAACCTGTACAGCTTATTGAAAACTGCTAGAATGTTTATGATCTATGTTCAAAACCAAAACAATGTTTACTGAAAATAATTTTTAACAATTGTGCAAATGTGTTTACTTATAATTATAATTTTTAACTTTTGTGAAATGCCATAGAAAACATTATGACCTTGCTGAATATTTTACATGATAATCAAATGCATCAGTGTGGCTTATTTACCTGATGTTAGTATTGTACAACATGAGCTAATGTCTTTGGGCCACAGTATAGGCATCCACACAAAGGTTGGCCTATGGAATGAAACCATAAAGTTTTTTTTATCATTAGACGTTTTGCCAATTATGATAACAATGTATGGCTAGGATTGCCACTTTGTTCTCCAAAACAATACCTGACTTGTACTCTACATGTGGCACTGTATGAAAATTAAACATTTTTACATCCTAGTACATGATACCACAATGTGATGTCAAAAACAAAAAACCTATTTCAATACATTTTTCTCCAAATAAAGAATTAATTTAGCTGGGACAATACATATGTTAATTTGCATAATGATGAGTCAATTTACAGAAATATTTATTAGATTTGAACATGTTTATTTAATGGGATTTCATGGGGCCTTTGGATAGATCTGTTTGGATGATAGATTTAATCCTCTTTTTGTATGTTTATTTTGCAGGAAAAATTATTCTTAACAGAAATATTACTCGCACAATAGAGACATAACTGAAGAACAAATGTATATGGCTTAGGAAGTTCACTGAAGTTGGGGGTCCTTACATACCATGGAGGATCTGCTTCCATTCATGCCAAAGGACTTTTGATGGTGAAGATTTTACCATTGATAGCCAAGTTGCTGAGCCTAATTCCTACATATTGCATGACTTGGACTTGATCTTGACTACTGTCATCAACTCTGACATTGGCGGGAAAAATACTCAAAGACCCTATTGTACTACTACTATTGTACTACCAACTCAAAGTGGCCTCATATGAAAGGTGGGATCCTACTGCAGGTCCCTGTAGTGGAATCTGAAACACAGCTCATCATGGGGGGCCACGATCAGCTGTTAAGTGAAGGCTGTTCGCTGCCATCCTACCATCTTTGGGGACCTGTACATTAGGATGGCATAGATGTCCTAGCATCACTAAGGGGTCAAAATCCATATGCATTTTTTTAAATACATTTTTAGGGATAAAGTGTACTCTAATAATATTTATGTCCTCAATGAATAATAATAAACACAAGTTTCAGGAAGTTAAGAAAAAAGTTACGTTTTTATACATCGACACTTTTGTGTGCAGGTGAATTAGTGCCTCCCCAAAATCTTTCTCTGCATACAGTGAAAGCAAAAGAGTTGGCTCCTGGTAATATTCTCTGCTTGTACAATATTCAACAGTGTCCTTGTATTATTGATGGTTGTCGGTTTTTAACAAATCCCACTAAGGGGAAAGGAGGGAGGAAGAAAACGAGCATGGTAATAATAATACAGGCATTTGAATGGCACAATATTACTGGGCTCTGAATGGCACAATAATTATGGCATTTGAATGGCACAATATTACTGGGCTCTGAGTGTCACAATATTACTGGGCTCTGAGTGGCACAATATTACTGGGTTCTGAATGGCACAACATTACTGGCATTTGAATGGCACAATATTATTGGCACCTGAATGGCACAATAATACAGGCATTTGAATGACACAATATTACTGGCATTTGAATGGCACAATATTATTGGCACCTGAATGGCACAATAATACAGACATCTGAATGGCACAATAATACAGGTATCTGAATGGCACAATATTACTGGCATTTGAATGGCACAATATTACAGGCATCTGAATGGCACAATATTACTGGCATCTGACTGGCACAATATTACTGGCATCTGAATGGCACATTACTGGCATTTGAATGGCACAATATTACTGGCATCTGACTGGCACAATATTACTTGCATCTGAATGGCACAATAATTATGGCATCTGAATGGCACAATATTACTGGCATCTGAATGGCACAATATTACTGGCATCTGAATGGCACGATATTACTGGCATTTGAATGGCACAATATTACTGGCATCTGAATGGCACAATATTACTGGCATTTGAAGGGCACAATATTACTGGCATCTGACTGGCACAATATTATTGGCATTTGAATGTCACAATGTTATTGGCACCTGAATGGAAAAATAATACAGGCATCTGAATGGCACAATAATACAGGCATCTGAATGACACAATATTACTGGCATTTGAATGGCACAATATTATTGGCACCTGAATGGCACAATAATACAGGCTTCTGAATGGCACAAAAATTCAGGTATCTGAATGGCACAATATTACTGGCATCTGAATGGCACAATATTACAGCCATCTGAATGGCACAATATTACTGGAATCTGACTGGCACAATATTACTGGCATCTGAATGGCACAATATTACTGGCATTTGAATCGCACAATATTACTGGCATCTGAATGGCACAATATTACTGGCATCTGAATGGCACAATATTACAGCCATTTGAATGGCACAATATTACTGGAATCTGACTGGCACAATATTACTGGCATCTGAATGGCACAATATTACTGGCATTTGAATCGCACAATATTACTGGCATCTGAATGGCACAATATTACTGGCATCTGAATGGCACAATATTACAGGCATCTGACTGGCACAATATTACTGGCATCTGAATGGCACAATAATTATGGCATCTGAATGGCACAATATTACTGGCATCTGAATGGCACAATATTACTGGCATTTGAATGGCACAAAATTACTGGTATCTGAATGGCACAATATTACAGGCATCTGAATGGTACAATATTACTGGTATCTGAATGGCACAATATTACAGGCATCTGAATGGCACAATATTACTGGCATCTGACTGGCACAATATTACTGGCATCTGAATGGCACAATATTACTGGCATTTGAATGGCACAATATTACTGGCATCTGACTGGCACAATATTACTGGCATCTGAATGGCACAATAATCATGGCATCTGAATGGCACAATATTACTGGCATCTGAATGGCACAATATTACAGGCATCTGAATGGCACAATATTACTGGCATCTGAATGGCACAATATTACTGGCATTTGAATGGCACAATATTACTGGCATCTGACTGGCACAATATTACTGGCATCTGAATGGCACAATAATTATGGCATCTGAATGGCACAATATTACTGGCATCTGAATGGCATAATATTACTGGCATCTGAATGGCACGATATTACTGGCATTTGAATGGCACAATATTACTGGCATTTGAAGGGCACAATATTACTGGCATCTGACTGGCACAATATTACCGGGCTTCTGAATGGCACAACATTACTGGCATTTGAATGGCACAATATTACTGGCATCTGAATGTCACAATATTATTGGCATTTGAATGTCACAATGTTATTGGCACCTGAATGGAAAAATAATACAGGCATCTGAATGGCACAATAATACAGGCATCTGAATGACACAATATTACTGCCATTTGAATGGCACAATATTATTGGCACCTGAATGGCACAATAATACAGGCATCTGAATGGCACAAAAATACAGGTATCTGAATGGCACAATATTACTGGCATTTGAATGGCACAATATTACAGCCATCTGAATGGCACAATATTACTGGAATCTGACTGGCACAATATTACTGGCATCTGAATGGCACAATATTACTGGCATTTGAATCGCACAATATTACTGGCATCTTACTGGCACAATATTACTGGCATCTGAATGGCACAATATTACAGGTATCTGACTGGCACAATATTACTGGCATCTGAATGGCACAATATTACAGGCATCTGAATGGCACAATATTACTGGCATCTGACTGGCACAATATTACTGGCATCTGAATGGCACAATATTACTGGCATTTGAATGGCACACTATTACTGGCATCTGACTGGCACAATATTACTGGCATCTGAATGGCACAATAATCATGGCATCTGAATGGCACAATATTACTGGCATCTGAATGGCACAATATTACTGGCATTTGTATGGCACAATATTACTGGCATCTGAATGGCACAATATTACTGGCATTTGAAGGGCACAATATTACTGGCATCTGACTGGCACAATATTACTGGGTTCTGAATGGCACAACATTACTGGCATTTGAATGGCACAATATTACTGGCATCTGAATGGCACAATATTATTGGCATTTGAATGGCACAATATTATTGGCACCTGAATGGCACAATAATACTGGCATCTGAATGGCACAATAATACAGGTATCTGAATGGCACAATATTACTGGCATTTGAATGGCACAATATTACTGGCATCTGAATGGCACAATATTACTGGCATCTGACTGGCACAATATTACTGGCATCTGAATGGCACAATAATTATGGCATCTGAATGGCACAATATTACTGGCATCTGAATGGCACAATATTACTGGCATTTGAAATGCACAATATTACTGGTATTTGAATGGCACAATATTACTGGCATCTTAATGGCACAATATTACTGGCATTTGAATGGCACAATTTTACTGGCATCTGAATGGCACAACATTACTGGGGTCTGAATGGCACAATAATTATGGCATTTGACTGGCACAATATTACTGGCATCTGAATGGCACAATAATGATGGCATTTGAATGGCACAATATTACTGGCAGTTGAATGGCACAATATTACTGGCATCTGACTGGCACAATATTACTGGCATTTGAATGGCACAAAATTACTGGTATCTGAATGGCTAAATAATTAAGGCATCTGAATGGCACAATATTACTGATATCTGAATGGCACAATAATACAGGCATCTGAATGGCACAATATTACTGGTATCTTAATGGCACAATATTACTGTCATCTTAATGGCACAATATTTCTGGTATCTGAATGGCACAATATTACTGGCATTTGAAATGCACAATAATTATGGCATCTGAATGGCACAATAATACAGGCATCTGAATGGCAAAATAATTATGACAGCTGAATGGCACAATATTACTGGCATATTAGGAAAAATTGTCTGGCTTATTAACAGCAACATAATACTGGCATGTTATTATTGTGTGTGACATAATTTGTGGGGCTCCTGTGTGTGGCATATTTAATGGGCCATCTGACTGGCATTACGAAGGAATCTGTTTGGCATGGTATTGGAGGAAATCCAGGGGGGGGGGGGGGGTGACACCATGAATTACCGCACCGGGTGAGACCAACCCTAGTGACGCCTCTGATCCGAATTCAACAATATGGCCTGAAATTTGGACAGAATGTGGGAGATTTACCTGGCTTGGGTAGAGTGAGTATCCTTGCTTGTTTATCTACATAGGTAAAGTTAATTCTTGTGTATTTGTTTTGAGGTGATAAATAGCAAGTGTAGTATTTTTTGTGTGGGGTCTATGTTTCTCAACATGTCATATAATTCATGAGATAGCATTAGTTGGTTAAATTTGGAGCATTGTACCAAGAGTGACTTTAAAGTTTTGCCTGTATGTGTCGCGGGTTAGGGGGAATATTGAAATCTCCTCCTAAAATTGCTTGATCTTTCTTCACTTCAGAAATTAATTTAAACTGATGGAAAATAAATTATAACTGTCTAGATTTAGAGGAATACATAGAAACAATAGTGTATACCAAGTTATTGATCTTAAACATTAAAGAGATGTACTGTCCATTTTTATCTGTTTTTAAATCTTGTAGAGAAAAGGCTACATCTTTATGAATGAGTATAGACATGCCTGCTGTCTGTGTGGGGGCTGTGGAATATTACATAAGCATGTACCCTGTGGAATATAATTTTGGAGCTTTATTGTGGACAAAGTGAATTTCCTGCTTACAGAATACTTGTGCTTGTGGAGAGTTCAGGCCTCTGACACTGAATGATACTATTTAAGTTCCATGGTAAGTGTGTTGGTCTATACTGAGCAATAATGCCTTGAATATGGACCTTGAAACCTGGGTTTGGATGTTGTTAATCTGCCAGTAAGTTTAGTCTGTATTGGCAGGGAGAATGTGAAAGGGAAAAAAAACGGAAAATAAACATCATATGAAATAGCAAATATCATACCTCCCAACATGTATTCCAGACACTGGAGAATCAGATCAGGACAGAATATGGTCCTGAATCCCACTGTCCCGCTGAACTCTACCTCTGTCCCAAAAAAGTGAGACAGAGGTAGAGCATAAAGGACCAGATAGCCAGCCCCCCAAAATTGTGACTGTCCTGCACAACTCAGTCTTTGGTGCAATATTTGATACAAAGTAAGTATTACGTTTATTCCCCTTCTGTTTTTTCTCCAAGGACATAAAATTGCAATCTTTCTTTGGCACGTCTACCTTTTTTGGGTGATTTTTGTCATAGATTTAACTCACTTGAAATAGCTTTAGAGACTGGTTGTGTAGGAGAGGCGGAGGTTGAGATTTATTTCACAAATGCAAGACCAACCCAGAATTGTGAGACTGGCAAACATCAGAAATGTGAGACTGGCAAACATTACTTTTGCAATGAGTTAATGTTACACACTGGTGAACACAGTGATAGCAAGAGCATTTTGTGCTATTTCTGTGTTTATACACAACCCCTATGTGTTCTACCCAAATGAAGCATATTGACAGTCACAAAACAGTCATCTTTGGTCAATGTCATTTAATTTTATACTTCTTCAGCACAGAGTCAGCACATTGATTTCTGTTGTCTGTCAATACTATAATAATAAACAAATTTCATAATAACTAGTGTTTTCTTAGCTGACCTGGAAGCTGATAAAAGTTATCTATTTTATAGATTTACCATTGTTTATTTTTTCAGGTTTATAATAATTAGATAATTGATTTCTATTACAAGAAAACTTAAATCACAGAATACTACATGTACTTAGTAGTTTACTACACATAAATTGTATAAAAATGTTGATCAGGTTTTTGATACAGATGTTTCCATTTAATATGCTGTCTGGTGTTTAGCACTACGTTATTCACTTTATGACTTAAATTGCGCTGACCACCTCATAAATGCAAATGGCATATGGTTTCCCAATAGAAATATAACCATCTGTGTTCATTACCTTGGGATAATAATTCATATATGCTTGATGACTTTACCTGCAATTTTTCCTCACTACAAAAAGAAAAAAGGGCAGATGGCTTCTTACTTTGAAAAAAAAATACATGTTTGTGTGTAAGCTTATATTTGTGTATGTACTTTTGCATCTTTATGAACTCATTTATTGGTAGAATTAGGATTAAGGGATTTTATTAAGCATGATTTCAGTAATATAATTACATTTTATTGCTTGAATATATATTCAATATATTCCCTAAGAATACATCTTTATTTGAGTCTCTCATTAAAGATTGTCTACATGAAAAATCTAACATTAACCACTTAGTGACAAGACATTTTCACCTTGACTTTCCCTTGGTGACAATGGCTGTTTTGACATTTCTGGGGTGTTTGTGTTTAGCTGTAATTTTATTATTTCTCACATACAGTACCCCCACAAATTATGTTTTTTTTATCGTCATAAGAAGGGCATTCATTAGATAATATTATGTTCATCATATCTTATAATTTACTACAAAGAAAATCATAAAATATGATGAAAAATTAAAAAAAAACACTTTTTCTAACTTTGACCTAAAATATAATTTACACAAATAAAATCATTAAAAAAACCCCATCTAAATAGTTTCTAAATGTTGTTTCCGACTTCAAAAATATGCATGTTTCCATATTTGTCGTTATTTTTTTTGCGAGTTATGGGGCAAAAATAGTGTTTTTTGTTTTTTTCCTATATTGACCTTTTGACCCCAACACGAACCCAAAATGCAACCCTAACACTAAATTTAACCCCCACTCTAATCCTTATTATATCCCTTAATATGTTTTAATTTTACTTTAATTTTAACCCTATCCCTTTTGCTAAAAATGATTTAATTTTAACCCTATAGGCTAATCTATCTATATAACCAATTTTTAATTAATTAAATATTTATTTTACATTTTTTCCATTGATATCATCATCATCTCATCATCATCATCATCATCATCATCATCTCATCATGATATCATCATCATCATCATCTCGTCATTATCTCATCATGATATCATCATCATCTCATCATGATATAATCATCATGATATCATCATCATCATCATCTCATCATGATATCATCATCAACATAATCTCATCATCATCAACTCATCATGATATCATCATCATAATAATCATCATCATCTCATCATGAAATCATAATCATGATATCATCATCATCATCATCATCTTATCATGATATCATCCTCCTCATCATCTCATCATGATATCATCATCTCATCATGATATCATCATCATCATCATCATCATCATCATCTCATCATGATATCATCATCATGATATCATCATCATCATCATCATCTCATCATGATATCATCATCTCATCATGATATCATCATCATCATCTCATCATGATATCATCATGACATCATCATCATCTCATCATGATATCATAATTATCATCATCATCATCATGTTATCATTATAATCTTCTCATCATGATATCATCATCATCATCATCTCATCATAATATCATCATCATCATCTCATCATGATATCATCATCATCATCATCATCTCATCATGATATCATCATCATCATCTCATCACGATATAATCATCATCATCATCTCATCATGCTATCATTATCATCATCATCATCATCTCATCATGATATCATCATCATCATTATCATCATCTCATCATGATATCATCATGATATAATCTTCATGATATCATCATCATCATCTCATCATGATATCATCATCATCATCATCATCTCATCATGCTATCATTATCATCATCATCATCATCATCATCATCTCATCATGATATCATCATCATCATTATCATCATCTCATCATGATATCATCATCATGATATCATCATCATGATATCATCATCATCATCGTCATCATCATCAACTCATCATGATATCTTCATAATCAACTCATCATGCTATCATTATCATCATCTCATCATGATATCATCATCATGATATCATCATCATCATCATCATCATCATCATCGTCATCATCATCATCTCATCATGATATCATCATCATCATCATCATGATATCATCATCATCATCATCATCTCATCATGCTATCATTATCATCATCTCATCATGATATCATCATCATGATATCATCATCATGATATCATCATCATGATATCATCATCATCTCATCATGATATCATCATCATCATCATGATATCATCATCATCATCTCATCATGCTATCATTATCATCATCTCATCATGATATCATCATCATGATATCATCATCATCATCATCATCATCATCATCATCTCATCATGATATCATCATCATCATCATCATCATCATCTCATCATGATATCATCATCATCATCATCATCATCATCATCTAATCATGCAATCATTATCATCATCTCATCATGATATCATCATCATCATCATCTCCTCAAGATATCATCATCATCATCATCATCTCGTCATTATCTCATCATGATATCAACATCATCTCATCATGATATCATCATGATACCATCATCATCATCATCATCATCATCTCATTATGATATCATCATCATGATATCATCATCATCAGCAGCATCTCATCATGATATCATCATGATATCATCATCATCATGATATCGTCATCATCATCTCATCATGATATCATCATCATCATGATATCATCATCATCATGATATCATCATCATCATCATCATCATGATATCATCATCATCCTCATCTCATCATGATATCATCATCATCATGATATCATCATCATCATCATCATCATGATATCATCATCATCATCATGATATCATCATCATCATCATGATATCATCATCATCATCTCATCATGATATCATCATCATTATCATCATCTGATCATAATCATCATCATCTCATCATGATATCATCATCATCATCATGATATCATCATCATCATCTCATCATGATATCATCATCATTATCATCATCTGATCATAATCATCATCATCTCATCATGATATCATCATCTGATCAAAATCATTTCATCATCATATCATGATATCATCATCTCATCATGATATCATCATCATTATCATCATCTGATCATAATCATCATCATCTCATCATGATATCATCATCTTTATCATCATCTGATCATAATCATCATGATATCATCATCTCATCATGATATCATCATCATCATCATCATGCTATCCTTATCAACATCTAATCATGATATCATCATCATGTTTTCATCATCATCATCATCATCATTTCATCATCATGATATCATCATCATCATCATCATCTCATCATGCTATCATTATCATCATCTCATCATGATATCATCATCATGATATCATAATCATCATCATCATCTCATCATGATATCATCATCATCATCTCTTCATTATCTCATAATGACATCATCATCATCTCATCATGATATAATCATCATGATATCATCATCATGATATCATCATCATGATATCATCATCATGATATCATCATCATCATCATCTCATCATCATCATCTCATCATGATATCATCATCATGATATCATCATCATCATCATCATCATCATCTCATCATGCTATCATTATCATCATCTCATCATGATATCATCATCATGATATCATTATCATCATCTCATCATGATATCATCATCATGATATCATCATCATCATCTCATCATGATATCATCATCATCATCATCTCATCATGATATCATCATCGTGATATCATCATCATCATCATCTCATCATGATATCATCATCGTCATCATCATCATTATCATAATCATCATCTCATCATGATATCATCATCTTCATCATCATCTCATAATGCTATCATTATCATCTCATCATGATATCATCATCATGATATCATCATCATCATCATCATCATCATCATCATCTCATCATGATATTATCATCTCATCATGATATCATCTTCATAATCATCATCATCATCATCTCATCATCATGATATCATCATCATGATATCATCATCATTATCATCATCATCATCATCTCATCACGATATCATCATCATCATATCATCATCATCATGTCATCATGATATCATCATCATCTTATCATAAAATCATCATCTCATCTCATCATGATATCATCATCATTACATCATGATATCATCATCATCATCATCATCATCATCTAGCCATTATCTCATCATGATATCATCATCATCTCATCATGATATCATCATTATCTCATCATGCTATCATTATCATCATCTCATCATGATATCATCATCATGATATCATCATCATCATCTCATCATGATATAATCATCATGATATCATCATCATCATCTCATCATGATATCATCATCATCATCATCTCATCATGATATCATCATCATCATCATCATCATCATCATGATATCATCATCATCATCATCATCATGATATCATCATCATGATCTCATCATGATATCATCATCATCATCATCATCATCATCATCATCTCATCATGCTATCATTATCATCATCTCATCATGATATCATCATCATGATATCATTATCATCATCTCATCATGATATCATCATCATGATATCATCATCATCATCTCATCATGATATCATCATCATCATCATCTCATCATGATATCATCATCGTGATATCATCATCATCACATTCTCATCATCATCATCATCATCATCATTATCATCATCATCATCATCATCTCATCATGATATCATCATCTTCATCATCATCTCATAATGCTATCATTATCATCTCATCATGATATCATCATCATGATATCATCATCATCATCATCTCATCATGATATTATCATCTCATCATGATATCATCATCATCATCTCATCATGATATCATCTTCATAATCATCATCATCATCTCATCATCATGATATCATCATCATGATATCATCATCATTATCATCATCATCTCATCACGATATCATCATCATCATATCATCATCATCATCATCATCATCATCATCATCATCATGATATCATCATCATCATCATCATCAATATTATTATCATCATCATCATCATCTCATCATGATATCATCATCTTCATCATCATCTCATAATGCTATCATTATCATCTCATCATGATATCATCATCATGATATCATCATCATCATCTCATCATGATATCATCTCATCATGATATCATCATCATCATCTCATCATGATATCATCATCATCATGTCATCATGATATCATCATCATCTTATCATAAAATCATCATCTCATCTCATCATGATATCATCATCATGTCATCATGATATCATCATCATCATCATCATCATCATCATCTCGTCATTATCTCATCATCATCTCATCATTATATCATCATCATCATCATCTCATCATGCTATCATTATCATCATCTCATCATGATATCATCATCATGATATCATCATCATCATCATCTCATCATGATATCATCATCATGATATCATCATCATCATCTCATCATGATATCATCATCATCATCTCATCATGATATCATCATCATCATCTCATCATGATATCATCATCATCATCATCATCATCATCATCATTATCATCAGCATCATCATCATGCTATCATTATCATCATCTCATCATGATATCATCATCATCATCATCATCTCATCATGATATCATCATCATCATCTCATCATGATATCATCATCATGATATCATCATCATGATATCATCATCATCATCATCATCATCATCATCATCATTATCTCATCATGATATCATCATCATCTCATCATGATATCATCATCATCATCATCTCATCATGCTATTATTATCATCATCTCATCATGATATCATCATCATCTCATCATCATCATCTCATCATGATATCATCATCATCAACATCATCTCATCATGATATCATCATCATAATCATATCATCATCATCATCATCATCTCATCATGATATCATCATCATGATATCATAATCAACTCATCATGATATTATCATCTCATCATGACATCATCATCTCATCATGACATCATCATCTCATCATGATATTCTCATCATCTCATCATGATATCATCATCATCATCTCATCATGATATCATCATCATCTCCTAATGATATCATCATCATCTCCTAATGATATCATCATCATCTCCTCATGATATCATCATCATCATCATCATCTCATCATGTTATCATCATCATCATCTCATCATGATATCATCATCTCATCATGATATCATCATCTCATCATGATATCATCATCTCAGCATGATATCATCATCTCAGCATGATATCATCATCATCATCATCATCATCTCATCATGATATCATCATTATCATCATCTCATCATCATCATCATCATCTCATCATGATATCATCATCATCATCATCATCTCATCATGAAATTATCTTCATCATCATCATCATCATCATCTCATCATGCTATCATTATCATCATCTCATCATGATATCATCATCATGATATCATCATCATCATCTAATCATGATATCATCATCATGATATCATCATCATCATCTCATCATGATATCATCATCATCATCATCTCATCATGATATCATCGTCATCATCTCATCATGATATCATCATCATCATCATCATCATCATCATCATCATGCTATCATTATCATCATCTCTTCATGATATCATCATCATCATCATCATCATCATCATCATCTCATCATGATATCATCATCATCATCATATCATCATCATCATCATCTCATCATGATATCATCATCATGATATCATAATCAACTCATCATGATATTATCATCTCATCATGACATCATCATCTCATCATGACATCATCATCTCATCATGACATCATCATCTCATCATGATATTCTCATCATCTCATCATGATATCATCATCATCATCTCATCATGATATCATCATCATCTCCTAATGATATCATCATCATCTCCTAATGATATCATCATCATCTCCTCATGATATCATCATCATCATCTCATCATGATATCATCATCATCTCATCATGATATCATCATCTCATCATGATATCATCATCTCAGCATGATATCATCATCTCAGCATGATATCATCATCTCAGCATGATATCATCATCATCATCATCATCATCATCATCTCATCATGATATCACCATCATCATCATCTCATCATGATATCATCATCTCATCATGATATCATCATCATCATCATCATCATCATCATCATCATCATCATCATTATCTCATCATGATATCATCATCATCTCATGATATTATCATCATCATCATCTCAACATGCTATCATTATCATCATCTCATCATGATATCATCATCATCATCTCATCATGATATCATCATCATGATATCATCATCATCATCTCATCATGATATCATCATCATCATCATCATCATCATCATGATATCATTATCATCATCTCATCATGAGATCATCATCATCATCATCATCATCATCATCATCATCATCTCATCATGATATCATCATCTTCATCATC
>CM069859.1:134085515-134138015 GCA_036172795.1 Pelodytes ibericus | reverse complement strand
CATCATCATGATATCATCATCATCATCTCATCATGATATCATCATCATCATCATCATCATCATGATATCATTATCATCATCTCATCATGAGATCATCATCATCATCATCATCATCTCATCATGATATCATCATCTTCATCATCATCTCATCATGAAATCATCTTCATCATCATCATCATCATCTCATCATGCTATCATTATCATCATCACATCATGATATCATCATCATGATATCATCATCATCATCTAATCATGATATCATCATCATGATATCATCATCATGATATCATCATCATCATCTCATCATGATATCATCGTCATCATCTCATCATGATATCATCATCATCATCATCATCATCATCATCATCATGCTATCATTATCATCATCTCATCATGATATCATCATCATCATCATATCATCATCATCATCATCATCTCATCATGATATCATCATCATGATATCATAATCAACTCATCATGATATTATCATCTCATCATGACATCATCATCTCATCATGACATCATCATCTCATCATGACATCATCATCTCATCATGATATTCTCATCATCTCATCATGATATCATCATCATCATCTCATCATGATATCATCATCATCTCCTAATGATATCATCATCATCTCCTCATGATATCATCATCATCATCATCTCATCATGATATCATCATCATCATCTCATCATGATATCATCATCTCATCATGATATCATCATCATCATCATCATCATCATCATCATCATCATCATCATCTCATCATGATATCACCATCATCATCATCTCATCATGATATCATCATCTCATCATGATATCATCATCATCATCTCATCATGATATCATCATCATCATCATCATCATCATCATCATCTCATCATGATATCATCATCATCATCATCATCATCATTATCTCATCATGATATCATCATCATCTCTTGATATTATCATCATCATCTCATCATGCTATCATTATCATCATCTCATCATGATATCATCATCATCATCTCATCATGATATCACCATCATGATATCATCATCATCATCTCATCATGATATCATCATCATCATCATCATCATGATATCATCATCTCATCATGATATCATCATCTCAGCATGATATCATCATCTCAGCATGATATCATCATCATCATCATCATCATCATCATCATCATCATCTCATCATGATATCACCATCATCATCATCTCATCATGATATCATCATCTCATCATGATATCATCATCATCATCATCTCATCATGATATCATCATCATCATCATCATCTCATCATGATATCATCATCATGATATCATCATCATCATCATCATCATCATCATCATCATTATCTCATCATGATATCATCATCATCTCATGATATTATCATCATCATCTCATCATGCTATCATTATCATCATCTCATCATGATATCATCATCATCATCTCATCATGATATCACCATCATGATATCATCATCATCATCTCATCATGATATCATCATCATCATCATCATCATCATGATATCATTATCATCATCTCATCATGAGATCATCATCATCATCATCATCATCCTCTCATCATGATATCATCATCATCATCATCTTCTCATCATCATCATCATCATCTCATCATGATATCATCATCATGATATCATCATCATCATCATCATCATCATCATCATCTCATCATGATATCATCATCATCATCATCTTCATCTCATCATGATATCAACAAGATGATATCATCATCATCATCTCATCATGATATCATCATCATCATCTCATCATGATATCATCATCATGATATCATCATGATATCATCATCATCTCATCATGATATCATCATCATCTCATCATTATGTCATCATAAGGTTCAGGAAGTTATACACAGTCCATAAAATCACTAACACATACTGATTGTTTATACAAAATATATATAAAGAGACATCTTCCAATTGACTCATACATTTTTTTTGAAAAATTGAACCTCATGTCTCTGATCAGTTATCATACACTGTCAGAGACACTAGCAGCATCCAGCCCCTCCCCCTGCCTTTCCCACCCCCACCCCCCCTTTCTTGGTTAATATCAGTGGATGTGGGTGGTGAGTACAACAATACAAAGGGCAGCTTTATATAAGTCTTTCCTTTCTCTTTTTTCCTTTGTTATGGAATAGGAGATGCTTGGTGCTGCTTGTATAACATTTTTCGTTTTTAAGGTGTTTACATTTGCTATTGTCTGCCTAGCTGCTGAAAGCAATACTGAGATCTTACCTCTGCCTATCCTAACATTGTTATATAACCACTCCCCCTTATCTTCCACACTGCATGTCTCTCCGTTTCTGCTGAGACATTTAGCCCAGTCAGGCAGAGAGAAGGGGGTGTGACAGCAGGACCAATCAGAAATGAAGGGAGGAGACGAAAAAACTTGTCTCCATGGCAACGGAGACACGCAACACGTGGGAGACAGATGAGGATCAATTATGCGACACACTATTTAAGGACCCAGCTGAGAACACATGAGGACACTTGAAAAAGCCTCACCAAAGAGGAGAAACGCGTTGTGTGCTATAGGAAACAAGGGATGTGCAACACTGGACTCTTTTTCAAGGATTTTTACCATTTTTACTGCTTTTAATGAAATTGAGGACTCTTCAGATTTTAACTGTAAGAATTCTATGTTTTATTTGTATTACATATTAAACAGTGTTCATTAATATCCTTGCCTTCCTTCTTCCTCATGTGTTTTGTGGAGTCTTCATGGATGAAGTAACGGAACATCATTAACCCTTTCCCTGGGCTCCCTTATGCTGATATCCCTGAGCAAGTAGTTGCTCAGACGAATGTGAGTGGCCACTTGGCACAATTCATTCACTTTATTTCACTTTTTCTTTGATATATTACACTATTGTGTGTTTTATTTTTTTATTTTTCATATTCCCTTTGTACAACACTGCAAGATACATACTTGTTCTAAGGGTAAATATAAGTGTGTGTAGTGTTGGTTGAAGCGCACTGGTCACCTCTAATTTAAGACTATGTCCTCTAGTTGTGGTAGTTTTTCTTCTTTTAAATATACTCTCTTCCTTTACTGTGTTGATTCCCTTTATGTATTTAAATGTTTCTATCATATCCCCCCTGTTACGTCTTTCCTCCAAGCTATACATGTTAAGATGCTTTAACCTTTCCTGGTAAGTTTTATCCTTCAACCCATGAACCAGTTTAGTAGCCCTTCTCTGAACTCTCTCCAAAGTATCAATATCCTTCTGGAGATACGGTCTCCAGTACTGCGTACAATACTCCAAGTGAGGACTCACCAGTGCTCTGTACAATGGCATGAGCACTTCCCTCTTCCTACTGCTAATACCTCTCCCTATGCAACCAAGCATTCTGCTAGCATTTCCTGCTGCTCTATTGCATTGCCTACCTACCTTCAAGTCCTCTGAAATTATTACTCCTAAATCCCTTTCCTCAGATGTTGAGGTTAGGACTGTACCAAATAGTCTATATTCTGCTTTTGGGTTTTTACGCCCAAGGTGCATAATCTTGCACTTGTACACATTAAGTGTCAGTTGCCACTGCTCTGACCATTTTTCTAGTTTAGCTAAATCATTTGCCATTTGGCTTATCCCTCCATGAATATCAACCCTGCTGCAAATCTTTGTATCATCAGCAAAAAGACATACTTTGCCAACAAGACCTTCTGCAATATCGCTAATAAAAATATTAAAGAGAATGGGTACAAGAACAGATCCCTGAGGTACCCCACTAGTAACAAGACCTTGCATTGAATATACCCGATTGACAACAACCCTCTGTTGCCTGTCACTCAGTCATTGTCTAATCCATTCAACAATATTGAAATCCAAACTCAAAGATTTCAGTTTATTGATAAGCCTTCTATGTGCGACAGTGTCAAAAGCCTTACTGAAATCTAGGTAAGCAATGTCTACTGCACCACCCTGATCTATTATTTTAGTTACCCAATCAAAAAAATCAATAAGATTAGTTTGGCATGATCTCCCTGAAGTAAACCCATGCTGTCTCTGATCTTGAAATCCAAGCGACTTTAGATGTTCAACAATCCAATTCTTTAACAAGGTTTCCATTATTTTCCCCACTACTGAAGTAAGACTTACTGGTCTATAGTTGCCCGCCTCCTCCCTACTACCTTTCTTGTGAATGGGCACAACATTAGCTAATTTCCAATCTTCTGGAACTACTCCCGTTAACAATGATTGGTTAAATAAATCTGTTAACGGTTTTGCTAGTACACCACTAAGTTCTTTTAATAACTTTGGATGTATCCCATCAGGTCCCATCGACTTATTTGTCTTTACTTTAGACAGCTGAAGTAAAACCTCTTCCTCTGTAAACTTACATGCATCAAAAGACTCATTAGTCTTTTTACCCTAAATGAGGTCCCTTACCCTCATTTTCATTTGTAAAAACTGACAAAAATATTCATTAAGGCAGTCTGCTAAGCCTTTATCCTCTTCTACATACCATCCTTCTTTTGTTTTTAATCTAACTAATCCTTGTTTTACTTTCCTTTTCTCATTTATGTATCTAAAAAATGTTTTATCCCCTTTTTCACTGACTGGGCTTTAGTTTCTTCTGTGTGTGCTTTGGAAGCTCTTATAGCTTGCTTTGCCTCTTTCTGCCTACTCTTATAGATCTTTCTATCTTCCTCACTCTGAGTATTTTTATAATTACTAAATGCTAGCTTTTTATTTTTTACTATTTTAGCAACCTCTGCAGAGTACCACAGTGGTTTCTTCAATTTTTTGCTCTTACTGACAAGCCTTATGCAATTTTCTGTTGCCTTCAGTAGTGCAACTTTCAGATAATCACATTTCTCCTGGACTCCATTTAAATTGCTCCAGTCTGATAATGACTCCTTTACACCTAATCTTATTTTATAAAAGTCTGTTTTTCTAAAATCTAAAACTTTTGTTTTTGTGTGGTGTGACTGCGTCACTGTTCTTATATTAAACCACACTGTCTGGTGATCACTAGATCCTAAACTTTCACCTACAGTAATATCCGATAACAAATCTCCATTTGTGAACACTAAGTCTAGTATGGCCTGCTTTCGAGTTGGTTCCTCCACTACTTGTTTTAGAGATAATCCCAGTTGGGAGTTTAGGATATGATGATTATATCCTAACATGATGCTGATATCATGATGAGATGATGACGATGATGATATCATGATGATGATATCATGATGATTATATCATGATGAGATGATGATGATGTCATTATGAGATAATGATGAGATGATGATGATGATGATAATATCATGATGAGATGATGAGATGATGATGATATCATGATGATGATATCATGATGAGATGATGATGATGTAATTATGAGATTATGATGAGATGATGATGATGATGTTATCATGATGAGATGATGATGATAATGACGATATCATGATGATGATATCATGATGAGATGATGATAATGATAGCATGATGAGATGATGATAATGATGATGACGATGATGATATCATGATGATGATATCATGATGATTATATGGCCTGCTTTCGAGTTGGTTCCTCCACTACTTGTTTTAGAGATAATCCCAGTTGGGAGTTTAGGATATGATGATTATATCCTAACATGATGCTGATATCATGATGAGATGATGACAATGATGATATCATGATGATGATATCATGATGATTATATCATGATGAGATGATGATGATGTCATTATGAGATAATGATGAGATGATGATGATGATGATAATATCATGATGAGATGATGAGATGATGATGATATCATGATGATGATATCATGATGAGATGATGATGATGTAATTATGAGATTATGATGAGATGATGATGATGATGTTATCATGATGAGATGATGATGATAATGACGATATCATGATGATGATATCATGATGAGATGATGATAATGATAGCATGATGAGATGATGATAATGATGATGACGATGATGATATCATGATGATGATATCATGATGATTATATCATGATGAGATGATGATGATGTCATTATGAGATAATGATGAGATGATGATGATAATATCATGATGAGATGATGAGATGATGATGATGATGATGATATCATGATGATGATATCATGATGAGATGATGATGATGTAATTATGAGATTATGATGAGATGATGATGATGATGTTATCATGATGAGATGATGATGATAATGACGATATCATGATGATGATATCATGATGAGATGATGATAATGATAGCATGATGAGATGATGATAATGATGATGATGATATCATGATGTGATGGTGATGATGATATCATGATGATGATGATAATGACGATATCATGATGATGATATCATGATGAGATGATGATAATGATAGCATGATGAGATGATGATAATGATGATGATGATATCATGATGTGATGGTGATGATGATATCATGATGATGATGATGATGAAATCATGATGATGATGATGATGATGATGATGATATCATGATGAGATGATGATAATGATAGCATGATGATGATGATGATGATATCATGATGAGATGATGATAATGATAGCATGATGATGATGATGATGATGAGATGATGATGATGATATCATGATGAGATGATGATATCATGATGAGATGATGATAATGATTATGATGATGATATCATGATGATGATATCATGATGAGATGATGATAATGATTATGATGATATCATGATGATGATATCATGATGAGATTATGATATCATGATGAGATGATGACAATGATGATATCATGATGATGATATCATGATGATGATATCATGATGAGATGATGATAATGATAGCATGATGAGATGATGATGATGATATCATGATGTGATGATGATGATGATGATATCATGATGATGATGATGATGATGATGATGATGATGATGATGATGATGATGATATCATGATGAGATGATGATAATGATAGCATGATGATGATAATGATGATATCATGATGATGATGATGATGATGTCATCATGAGATAATGATGAGATGATGATGATGATATCATGATGATGATATCATGATGAGATGATGATATCATGATGAGATAATGATATCATGATGAGATGATGATATCATGATGAGATGATGATGATGATGATATCATGATGATGATATCATGATGAGATGATGATGATGATATCATGATGATGATATCATGATGAGATGATGATGATGATATCATGATGATGATATCATGATGAGATGATGATGATGATATCATGATGATGATATCATGATGAGATGATGATAATGATGATGATTATGATGATATCATGATGAGATGGTGATAATGATTATGATGATATCATGATGATGATATCATGATGAGATTATGATATCATGATGAGATGATGATGATGATGATGATAATATCATGATGAGATGATGATGATGATGATATCATGATGAGATTATGATATTGATATCATGATGAGATGATGATGATGATATCATGATGAGATGATGATGATGATGATGATGATGATGATGATATCATGATGAGATGATGATGCTGATGATGATATCATGATGATGATATGATGATGATTATATCATGATGAGATGATGATGATGTCATTATGAGATAATGATGAGATGATGATGATGATGATGATATCATGATGAGATGATGATGATGATATCATGATGATTATATCATGATGAGATGATAATGATAGCATGATGAGATAATGATGAGATGATGATGATGATGATGATGATGATGATATCATGATGAGATGATGATGATGATGATGATATCATGATGATGATATCATGATGAGATGATGATGATAGCATGATGAGATGATGATGATGATGATATCATGATGATGATGATGATGATGATTATGATCAGATGATTATAATGATGATGATATTATGATGAGATGATGATGATATCATGATGAGATGATGATGATGATGATGATTATGATCAGATGATGATATCATGATGAGATGATGATGATGATATCATGATGATGATATCATGATGAGATGATGATGATGATGATGATGATATCATGATGATGATGATGATGATTATGATCAGATGATGATAATGATGATGATATTATGATGAGATGATGATGATATCATGATGAGATGATGATGATGATGATGATTATGATCAGATGATGATATCATGATGAGATGATGATGATGATATCATGATGATGATATCATGATGAGATGATGATGATGAAATCATGATGATGATATCCTGATGATATGATGATATCACGATGATGATATCATGATGAGATGATGATAATGATTATGATGATATCATGATGATGAGATTATGATGATGATATCATGATGAGATGATGATGATGATGATGATATAATGATGAGATGATGATGATGATGATATCATGATGATTATATCATGATGAGATGATGATGATGATGATGATATCATGATGATTATATCATGATGATTATATCATGATGAGATGATGATGGTGTCATTATGAGATAATGATGAGATGATAATGATGATATTATGATGAGATGATGATGATGATGACGATGATGATGATGATGATGATGAGGATGATGATATCATGATGATGAGATGATGATAATGATAGCATGATGATGAGATGATGATGATGATATCATGATGAGATGACGATATCATGATGAGATGATGATATCATGATGAGATGATGATATCATGATGAGATGATGATGATGATATCATGATGAGATGATGATATCATGATATGATGATGATCTCATGATAAGATGATTATGATATGATGATGATGATATCATGATGAGATGATGATATCATAATGAGATGATGATTATGATATGATGATGATATCATGATGAGATGATGATATCATGATGAGATGATGATGATATCATGATGAGATGATGATATCATGATGAGATGATGATGATCAGATGATGATAATGATGATGATATTATGATGAGATGATGATGATATCATGATGAGATGATGATGATGATATCATGATGATGATGATATCATGATGAGATGATGATGATGATGATATCATGATGAGATGATGATGATGATATGTTGAGATGATGATGATGATGATATCATGATGATGATGATATCATGATGAGATGATGATGATGATGATACCATGATGATTATATCATGATGAGATGATGATAATGATAGCATGATGAGATGATGATGATGATGATGATATCATGATGTGATGATGATGATGATGATATCATGATGATGATGATGATGATGATGATGATATCATGATGAGATGATGATGATGATATCATGATGAGATGATGATGATGATATCATGATGAGATGATGACGATATCATGATGATGATGATGATAATGATGATATCATAATGAGATGATGATGATATGATGATGATATCATGATGAGATGATGATATCATGATGAGATGATGATGATATCATGATGAGATGATTATGATATCATGATGATATGATGATGATATCATGATGAGATGATGACGATATCATGATGAGATGATTATGATATCATGATGATATGATGATGATGATGATGATGATGTTATCATAATGAGATGATGATGATGATATCATGATGAGATGATGATAATGATAGCATGATATCATGATGTGATGATGATGATGATGATATCATGATGATGATGATGATGATGATGATGATGATGATGATATCATGATGATGATATCATGATGAGATGATGATAATGATAGCATGATGAGATGATGATGATGATGATGATGATGATGATGATGATGATGATGATGATGATGATATCATGATGTGATGATGATGATGATGATATGATGATGATGATGATGATGATGATGATGATGATGATGATATCATGATGATGATGATAATGATAGCATGATGATGATGATAATGATGATATCATAATGAGATGATGATGATGATGATGATGATGATGATGATGATGATGATGATGATGATGATGATATCATGATGTGATGATGATGATATGATGATGATGATGATATCATGATGATATCATGATGAGATGATGATGATATCATGATGAGATGATTATGATATCATGATGATATGATGATGATATCATGATGAGATGATGATATAATGATGAGATGATGATGATAGCATGATGAGATGATGATGATGATGACGATGATGAAGATGATGATGATGATGATGATGATGATGATGATATCATAATGATGATATCATGATGAGATGATGATAATGATAGAGTGATGATGATGATGATGATATCATAATGAGATGATGATGATGTCATGATGAGATAATGATGAGATGATGATGATGATGATGATGATATCATGATGATGATGATGATGATATCATGATGAGATGATGATATCATGATGAGATGAGGATGAATGTGATGATATCACGATGAGATGATGATATAATGATGAGATGATGATGATATCATGATGAGATGATGATGATGATAATATCATGATGAGATGATGATGATGATGATGATGATGATGATGATATCATAATGATGATATCATGATGAGATGATGATGATGATAATGATGATATCATAATGAGATGACGATGATGTTATGATGAGATAATGATGAGATGATGATGATGATATCATGATGAGATGATGATATCATGATGAGATGATAATATCATGATGAGATGATGATAACATGATGAGATGTTGATGATGATTATGATGATGATGATGATGATGATGATGAGATGATGATGATGATGATGATGATATCATGATGAGATGATGATGATGATGATGATGATGATATCATGATGATGATGATGATGATGATGATGATGATGATGATGATGATGATGATATCATAATGATGATATCATGATGAGATGATGATGATGATGATAATGATGATATCATAATGAGATGACGATGATGTCATGATGAGATAATGATGAGATGATGATGATGATATCATGATGAGATGATGATATCATGATGAGATGATGATGAAAATGATGATATCATGATGAGATGATGATATCATGATGAGATGATGATGATACCATGATGAGATGATGATGATGATATAATAATGATGATATCATGATGAGATGATGATGATGATGATAATGATGATATCATAATGAGATGACGATGATGTCATGATGAGATAATGATGAGATGATGATGATGATATCATGATGAGATGATGATATCATGATGAGATGATGATGAATATGATGATATCATGATGAGATGATGATATCATGATGAGATGATGATGATGATGATATCATGATGAGATGATGATAATGATAGCATGATATCATGATGTGATGATGATGATGATGATATCATGATGATGATGATGATGATGATGATGATGATGATGATGATATCATGATGATGATATCATGATGAGATGATGATAATGATAGCATGATGAGATGATGATGATGATGATGATGATGATGATGATATCATGATGTGATGATGATGATGATGATATGATGATGATGATGATGATGATGATGATGATGATGATATCATGATGATGATGATGATAATGATAGCATGATGATGATGATAATGATGATATCATAATGAGATGATGATGATGATGATGATGATGATGATATCATGATGTGATGATGATGATATGATGATGATGATGATGATATCATGATGAGATGATGATATCATGATGAGATGATGATAATATCATGATGATATGATGATGATATCATGATGAGATGATGATGATATCATGATGAGATGATTATGATATCATGATGATATGATGATGATATGATGAGATGATAATATAATGATGAGATGATGATGATAGCATGATGAGATGATGATGATGATGATGATATCATGATGAGATGATGATAATGATAGCATGATGAGATGATGATGATGATGATGAAGATGATGATGAGATGATGATGATGATGATGATGAAGATGATGATGATGATGATGATGATGATGATGATGATGATGATGATGATATCATAATGATGATATCATGATGAGATGATGATAATGATAGAGTGATGATGATGATGATGATGATATCATAATGAGATGATGATGATGTCATGATGAGATAATGATGAGATGATGATGATGATGATGATGATGATGATATCATGATGATGATGATGATGATGATGATGATATCATGATGAGATGATGATATCATGATGAGATGATGATGAATGTGATGATATCATGATGAGATGATGATATAATGATGAGATGATGATGATATCATGATGAGATGATGATGATGATAATATCATGATGAGATGATAATGATGATGATGATGATGATGATGATGATGATGATGATGATGATATCATAATGATGATATCATGATGAGATGTTGATGATGATGATAATGATGATATCATAATGAGATGACGATGATGTCATGATGAGATAATGATGAGATGATGATGATGATATCATGATGAGATGATGATATCATGATGAGATGATAATATCATGATGAGATGATAATATCATGATGAGATGAGGATAACATGATGAGATGTTGATGATGATTATGATGATGATGATGATGATGATGATGAGATGATGATGATGATGATGATATCATGATGAGATGATGATGATGATGATATCATGATGATGATGATGATGATGATGATGATGATGATGATGATGATATCATAATGATGATATCATGATGAGATGATGATGATGATGATAATGATGATATCATAATGAGATGACGATGATGTCATGATGAGATAATGATGAGATGATGATGATGATATCATGATGAGATGATGATATCATGATGAGATGATGATGAATATGATGATATCATGATGAGATGATGATATCATGATGAGATGATGATGATACCATGATGAGATGATGATGATGATAAGATGATGATGATGATGATGATGATGATATCATGATGAGATGATGATGATACCATGATGAGATGATGATGATGATATCATGATGAGATGATGATGATACCATTAACTAACTTGTTTTTCTTTTGTTTTTACTATATATTGGGGCTGATGTGTACTGTAGTCATTGCAGCCGCCCAGTGATGGGAGTGAGCGCAGGACTCTTCTTTATGTATTTGTATCCAATTTTTGTATTACTCAGCCTTGTTACAATGCAGCCGCCCATCCCATGTGTTCCCTATTAAGGGTTAATAATGTATAGGGGTGTAAATAAACAACACCCTTTTCTGTCTCATTAGAGATTTTTGCCAGAGGCTCAAAGAAGCAAGGTGAATGGTTAGAGTTAGGACCCACCTAGGGGGGTCTGCCTTGACGTTGGCAGGTGGGCTCATCCTCTCATGGCCATTGGAGGTAACTAAAAACCTCCATTTGTTTTAAATGCATAGGGATAAAGGAGAGAGCGCAGGTAACTTGTTTTTCTTTTGTTTTTACTATATATTGGGGCTGATGTGTACTGTAGTCATTGCAGCCGCCCAGTGATGGGAGTGAGCGCAGGACTCTTCTTTATGTATTTGTATCCAATTTTTGTATTACTCAGCCTTGTTACAATGCAGCAGCCCATCCCATGTGTTCCCTATTAAGGGTTTATAATGTATAGGGGTGTAAATAAACAACACCCTTTTCTGTCTCATTAGAGATTTTTGCCAGAGGCTCAAAGAAGCAAGGTGAATGGTTAGAGTTAGGACCCATCTAGGGGGGTCTGCCTTGACGTTGGCAGGTGGGCTCATCCTCTCATGGCCATTGGAGGTAACTAAAAACCTCCATTTGTTTTAAATGCATAGGGATAAAGGAGAGAGCGCAGGTAACTTGTTTTTCTTTTGTTTTTACTATATATTGGGGCTGATGTGTACTGTAGTCATTGCAGCCGCCCAGTGATGGGAGTGAGCGCGGGACTCTTCTTTATGTATTTGTATCCAATTTTTGTATTACTCAGCCTTGTTACAATGCAGCCGCCCATCCCATGTGTTCCCTATTAAGGGTTAATAATGTATAGGGGTGTAAATAAACAACACCCTTTTCTGTCTCATTAGAGATTTTTGCCAGAGGCTCAAAGAAGCAAGGTGAATGGTTAGAGTTAGGACCCACCTAGGGGGGTCTGCCTTGACGTTGGCAGGTGGGCTCATCCTCTCATGGCCATTGGAGGTAACTAAAAACCTCCATTTGTTTTAAATGCATAGGGATAAAGGAGAGAGCGCAGGTAACTTGTTTTTCTTTTGTTTTTACTATATATTGGGGCTGATGTGTACTGTAGTCATTGCAGCCGCCCAGTGATGGGAGTGAGCGCGGGACTCTTCTTTATGTATTTGTATCCAATTTTTGTATTACTCAGCCTTGTTACAATGCAGCCGCCCATCCCATGTGTTCCCTATTAAGGGTTAATAATGTATAGGGGTTTAAATAAACAACACCCTTTTCTGTCTCATTAGAGATTTTTGCCAGAGGCTCAAAGAAGCAAGGTGAATGGTTAGAGTTAGGACCCACCTAGGGGGGTTTGCCTTGACGTTGGCAGGTGGGCTCATCCTCTCATGGCCATTGGAGGTAACTAAAAACCTCCATTTGTTTTAAATGCATAGGGATAAAGGAGAGAGCGCAGGTAACATGTTTTTCTTTTGTTTTTACTATATATTGGGGCTGATGTGTACTGTAGTCATTGCAGCCGCCCAGTGATGGGAGTGAGCGCAGGACTCTTCTTTATGTATTTGTATCCAATTTTTGTATTACTCAGCCTTGTTACAATGCAGCCGCCCATCCCATGTGTTCCCTATTAAGGGTTAATAATGTATAGGGGTGTAAATAAACAACACCCTTTTCTGTCTCATTAGAGATTTTTGCCAGAGGCTCAAAGAAGCAAGGTGAATGGTTAGAGTTAGGACCCACCTAGGGGGGTCTGCCTTGACGTTGGCAGGTGGGCTCATCCTATCATGGCCATTGGAGGTAACTAAAAACCTCCATTTGTTTTAAATGCATATGGATAAAGGAGAGAGCGCAGGTAACTTGTTTTTCTTTTGTTTTTACTATATATTGGGGCTGATGTGTACTGTAGTCATTGCAGCCGCCCAGTGATGGGAGTGAGCGCAGGACTCTTCTTTATGTATTTGTATCCAATTTTTGTATTACTCAGCCTTGTTACAATGCAGCAGCCCATCCCATGTGTTCCCTATTAAGGGTTTATAATGTATAGGGGTGTAAATAAACAACACCCTTTTCTGTCTCATTAGAGATTTTTGCCAGAGGCTCAAAGAAGCAAGGTGAATGGTTAGAGTTAGGACCCATCTAGGGGGGTCTGCCTTGACGTTGGCAGGTGGGCTCATCCTCTCATGGCCATTGGAGGTAACTAAAAACCTCCATTTGTTTTAAATGCATAGGGATAAAGGAGAGAGCGCAGGTAACTTGTTTTTCTTTTGTTTTTACTATATATTGGGGGTGATGTGTACTGTAGTCATTGCAGCCGCCCAGTGATGGGAGTGAGCGCATGACTCTTCTTTATGTAATGATACCATGATGAGATGATGATGATGATGATGATGATAAGATGATGATGATGATGATATCATGATGAGATGATGATGATACCATGATGAGATGATGATGATGATGATGATAAGATGATGATGATGATATCATGATGAGATGATGATGATATCATGATGAGATGATGATGATATCATGATGAGATGATGATGATGATGATAATATCATGATGAGATGATAATGATGACGATGATAATGATGATGATGATGATGATATCATGATGAGATGATGATGATGATGATGATATCATGATGAGATGATGATGATACCATGATGATGATGATGATAAGATGATGATGATGATGATGATATCATGATGAGATGATGATGATACCATGATGAGATGATGATGATGATGATGATGATGATGATGATATCATGATGAGATGATGATGATACCATGATGATGATGATGATAAGATGATGATGATGATGATGATATCATGATGAGATGATGATGATACCATGATGAGATGATGATGATGATGATGATGATGATGATGATGATGATGATGATGATATCATGATGAGATGATGATGATACCATGATGAGATGATGATGATGATGATAAGATGATGATGATGATGATATCATGATGAGATGATGATGATACCATGATGAGATGATGATGATGATATCATGATGAGATGATGATGATACCATGATGAGATGATGATGATGATATCATGATGAGATGATGATGATATCATGATGAGATGATGATGATACCATGATGAGATGATGATATCATGATGAGATGATGATGATACCATGATGAGATGATGATGATGAGTATGATGATGATGATATCATGATGAGATGATGATGATATCATGATGAGATGATGATGATGATAATATCATGATGAGATGATAATGATGATGATGATATCATGATGATGATGATGATGATGATATCATGATGAGATGATGATGATACCATGATGAGATGATGATGATGATGATATCATGATGAGATGATGATGATGATGATGATATCATGATGAGATGATGATGATGATATCATGATGAGATGATGATGATGATATCATGATGAGATGATGATGATATCATGATGATGATAATATCATGATGAGATGGTGATGATGATGATATCAATGGAAAAAATGTAAAATAAATATTTAATTAATTAAAAATTGGTTATATAGATAGATTAGCCTATAGGGTTAAAATTAAATCATTTTTAGCATAAGGGATAGGGTTAAAATTAAAGTAAAATTAAAACATATTAAGGGATATAATAAGGATTAGAGTGGGGGTTAAATTTAGTGTTAGGGTTAAATTTTGGGTCCGGGTTGGGGTCAAAAGGTCAATATAGGAAAAAAACAAAAAACACTATTTTTGCCCCATAACTCGCAAAAAAAATAACGACAAATATGGAAACATGCATATTTTTGAAGTCGGAAACAACATTTAGAAACTATTTAGATGGGGTTTTTTTAATGATTTTATTTGTGTAAATTATATTTTAGGTCAAAGTTAGAAAAAGTGTTTTTTTTTAATTTTTCATCATATTTTATGATTTTCTTTGTAGTAAATTATAAGATATGATGAACATAATATTATCTAATGAATGCCCTTCTTATGACGATAAAAAAAACATAATTTGTGGGGGTACTGTATGTGAGAAATAATAAAATTACAGCTAAACACAAACACCCCAGAAATGTCAAAACAGCCATTGTCACCAAGGGAAAGTCAAGGTGAAAATGTCTTGTCACTAAGTGGTTAATGTTAGATTTTTCATGTAGACAATCTTTAATGAGAGACTCAAATAAAGATGTATTCTTAGGGAATATATTGAATATATATTCAAGCAATAAAATTTAATTATATTACTGAAATCATGCTTAATAAAATCCCTTAATCCTAATTCTACCAATAAATGAGTTCATAAAGATGCAAAAGTACATACACAAATATAAGCTTACACACAAACATGTATTTTTTTTTCAAAGTAAGAAGCCATCTGCCCTTTTTTCTTTTTGTAGTGAGGAAAAATTGCAGGTAAAGTCATCAAGCATATATGAATTATTATCCCAAGGTAATGAACACAGATGGTTATATTTCTATTGGGAAACCATATGCCATTTGCATTTATGAGGTGGTCAGCGCAATTTAAGTCATAAAGTGAATAACTTAGTGCTAAACACCAGACAGCATATTAAATGGAAACATCTGTATCGAAAACCTGATCAACATTTTTATACAATTTATGTGTAGTAAACTACTAAGTACATGTAGTATTCTGTGATTTAAGTTTTCTTGTAATAGAAATCAATTATCTAATTATTATAAACCTGAAAAAATAAACAATGGTAAATCTATAAAATAGATAACTTTTATCAGCTTCCAGGTCAGCTAAGAAAACACTAGTTATTATGAAAAATGTTTATTATTATAGTATTGACAGACAACAGAAATCAATGTGCTGACTCTGTGCTGAAGAAGTATAAAATTAAATGACATTGACCAAAGATGACTGTTTTGTGACTGTCAATATGCTTCATTTGGGTAGAACACATAGGGGTTGTGTATAAACACAGAAATAGCACCAAATGCTCTTGCTATCACTGTGTTCACCAGTGTGTAACATTAACTCATTGCAAAAGTAATGTTTGCCAGTCTCACATTTCTGATGTTTGCCAGTCTCACAATTCTGGGTTGGTCTTGCATTTGTGAAATAAATCTCAACCTCCGCCTCTCCTACACAACCAGTCTCTAAAGCTATTTCAAGTGAGTTAAATCTATGACAAAAATCACCCAAAAAAGGTAGACGTGCCAAAGAAAGATTGCAATTTTATGTCCTTGGAGAAAAAACAGAAGGGGAATAAACGTAATACTTACTTTGTATCAAATATTGCACCAAAGACTGAGTTGTGCAGGACAGTCACAATTTTGGGGGGCTGGCTATCTGGTCCTCTATGCTCTACCTCTGTCTCACTTTTTTGGGACAGAGGTAGAGTTCAGCGGGACAGTGGGATTCAGGACCATATTCTGTCCTGATCTGATTCTCCAGTGTCTGGAATACATATTGGGAGGTATGATATTTGCTATTTCATATGATGTTTATTTTCCGTTTTTTTTCCCTTTCACATTCTCCCTGCCAATACAGACTAAACTTACTGGCAGATTAACAACATCCAAACCCAGGTTTCAAGGTCCATATTCAAGGCATTATTGCTCAGTATAGACCAACACACTTACCATGGAACTTAAATAGTATCATTCAGGGTCAGAGGCCTGAACTCTCCACAAGCACAAGTATTCTGTAAGCAGGAAATTCACTTTGTCCACAATAAAGCTCCAAAATTATATTCCACAGGGTACATGCTTATGTAATATTCCACAGCCCCCACACAGACAGCAGGCATGTCTATACTCATTCATAAAGATGTAGCCTTTTCTCTACAAGATTTAAAAACAGATAAAAATGGACAGTACATCTCTTTAATGTTTAAGATCAATAACTTGGTATACACTATTGTTTCTATGTATTCCTCTAAATCTAGACAGTTATAATTTATTTTCCATCAGTTTAAATTAATTTCTGAAGTGAAGAAAGATCAAGCAATTTTAGGAGGAGATTTCAATATTCCCCCTAACCCGCGACACATACAGGCAAAACTTTAAAGTCACTCTTGGTACAATGCTCCAAATTTAACCAACTAATGCTATCTCATGAATTATATGACATGTTGAGAAACATAGACCCCACACAAAAAATACTACACTTGCTATTTATCACCTCAAAACAAATACACAAGAATTAACTTTACCTATGTAGATAAACAAGCAAGGATACTTACTCTACCCAAGCCAGGTAAATCTCCCACATTCTGTCCAAATTTCAGGCCATATTGTTGAATTCGGATCAGAGGCGTCACTAGGGTTGGTCTCACCCGGTGCGGTAATTCATGGTGTCACCCCCCCCCCCCTGGATTTCCTCCAATACCATGCCAAACAGATTCCTTAGTAATGCCAGTCAGATGGCCCATTAAATATGCCACACACAGGAGCCCCACAAATTATGTCACACACAATAATAATATGCCAGTATTATGTTGCTGTTAATAAGCCAGACAATTTTTCCTAATATGCCAGTAATATTGTGCCATTCAGCTGTCATAATTATTTTGCCATTCAGATGCCTGTATTATTGTGCCATTCAGATGCCATAATTATTGTGCATTTCAAATGCCAGTAATATTGTGCCATTCAGATACCAGAAATATTGTGCCATTAAGATGACAGTAATATTGTGCCATTAAGATACCAGTAATATTGTGCCATTCAGATGCCTGTATTATTGTGCCATTCAGATACCAGTAATATTGTGCCATTCAGATGCCTTAATTATTTAGCCATTCAGATACCAGTAATTTTGTGCCATTCAAATGCCAGTAATATTGTGCCAGTCAGATGCCAGTAATATTGTGCCATTCAACTGCCAGTAATATTGTGCCATTCAAATGCCATCATTATTGTGCCATTCAGATGCCAGTAATATTGTGCCAGTCAAATGCCATAATTATTGTGCCATTCAGACCCCAGTAATGTTGTGCCATTCGGATGCCAGTAAAATTGTGCCATTCAAATGCCAGTAATTGTGCCATTAAGATGCCAGTAATATTGTGCCATTCAAATACCAGTAATATTGTGCCATTCAGATGCCTGTAATATTGTGCCATTCAGATGCCATAATTATTGTGCCATTCAGATGCCAGTAATATTGTGCCAGTCAGATGCCAGTAATATTGTGCCATTCAGATGCCAGTAATATTGTGCCATTCAAATGCCAGTAATATTGTGCCATTCAGATACCTGTATTATTGTGCCATTCAGATGCCTGTATTATTGTGCCATTCAGGTGCCAATAATATTGTGCCATTCAAATGCCAATAATATTGTGCCATTCAGATGCCAGTAATATTGTGCCATTCAAATGCCAGTAATGTTGTGGCATTCAGAACCCAGTAATATTGTGCCAGTCAGATGCCAGTAATATTGTGCCCTTCAAATGCCAGTAATATTGTGCCATTCAGATGCCAGTAATATTGTGCCATACAAATGCCAGTAATATTGTGCCATTCAGATGCCAGTAATATTGTGCCATTCAGGTGCCAATAATATTGTGCCATTCAAATGCCAGTAATGTTGTGCCATTCAGAACCCAGTAATATTGTGCCACTCAGAGCCCAGTAATATTGTGCCACTCAGAGCCCAGTAATATTGTGCCATTCAAATGCCATAATTATTGTGCCATTCAGAGCCCAGTAATATTGTGCCATTCAAATGCCTGTATTATTATTACCATGCTCGTTTTCTTCCTCCCTCCTTCCCCCCTAGTGGGATTTGTTAAAAACCGACAACCATCAATAATACAAGGACACTGTTGAATATTGTACAAGCAGAGAATATTACCAGGAGCCAACTCTTTTGCTTTCACTGTATGCAGAGAAAGATTTTGGGGAGGCACTAATTCACCTGCACACAAAAGTGTCGATGTATAAAAACGTAACTTTTTTCTTAGCTTCCTGAAACTTGTGTTTATTATTATTCATTGAGGACATAAATATTATTAGAGTACACTTTATCCCTAAAAATGTATTTAAAAAAATGCAGATGGATTTTGACCCCTTAGTGATGCTAGGACATCTATGCCATCCTAATGTACAGGTCCCCAAAGATGGTAGGATGGCAGCGAACAGCCTTCACTTAACAGCTGATCGTGGCCCCCCATGATGAGCTGTGTTTCAGATTCCACTACAGGGACCTGCAGTAGGATCCCACCTTTCATATGAGGCCACTTTGAGTTGCCTCAGTCTGACAAGAAAAATGTAGCCAAGAAAGATTTGTATCTGTACAATAGGGTCTTTGAGTATTTTTCCCGCCAATGTCAGAGTTGATGACAGTAGTCAAGATCAAGTCCAAGTCATGCAATATGTAGGAATTAGGCACAGCAACTTGGCTATCAATGGTAAAATCTTCACCATCAAAAGTCCTTTGGCATGAATGGAAGCAGATCCTCCATGGTATGTAAGGACCCCCAACTTCAGTGAACTTCCTAAGCCATATACATTTGTTCTTCAGTTATGTCTCTATTGTGCGAGTAATATTTCTGTTAAGAATAATTTTTCCTGCAAAATAAACATACAAAAAGAGGATTAAATCTATCATCCAAACAGATCTATCCAAAGGCCCCATGAAATCCCATTAAATAAACATGTTCAAATCTAATAAATATTTCTGTAAATTGACTCATCATTATGCAAATTAACATATGTATTGTCCCAGCTAAATTAATTCTTTATTTGGAGAAAAATGTATTGAAATAGGTTTTTTGTTTTTGACATCACATTGTGGTATCATGTACAAAATAAGTACTAGGATGTAAAAATGTTTAATTTTCATACAGTGCCACATGTAGAGTGCAAGTCAGGTATTTTTTTGGAGAACAAAGTGGCAAACCTAGCCATACATTGTTATCATAATTGGCAAAACGTCTAATGATAAAAAAAGCTTTATGGTTTCATTCCATAGGCCAACCTTTGTGTGGATGCCTATACTGTGGCCCAAAGACATTAGCTCATGTTGTACAATACTAACATCAGGTAAATAAGCCACACTGATGCATTTGATTATCATGTAAAATATTCAGCAAGGTCATAATGTTTTCTATGGCATTTCACAAAAGTTAAAAATTATAATTATAAGCAAACACATTTGCACAATTGTTAAAAATTATTTTCAGTAAACATTGTTTTGGTTTTGAACATAGATCATAAACATTCTAGCAGTTTTCAATAAGCTGTACAGGTTTAAATGTGCCTCTGCTGTCTCCTTTTTACGACATAATGGTGCTATAATGTATATGCAAATGAGCTACTAATATGGAAACATGGGTAATTTGTATTTAATGCTACAGGGTGATGTCATAAAATCATAAACAATATAAAGCATAGTCATTTGAACACACATTTATTTCCTAAGCCATGTTACAGTATAATATCTATGACTGTTTATGATCTACAGGTGACAAAGTCCCTTTAAATAGATGTATTATTAATGCTCATTTGACAATGGGTAAAAAAGCTATTTAGAGAAATGATAAAAATGCGTCTTGACACTTTACCCACAGGCCAAAACCCAATTTGTCAGAAATCGTTATAACATTGCATCACATGACTATACTTGAATAATAAAAATAAGGAACATCATCCTCGGTTTGTTTCTTTACTTATGTCAACTATAAGTGGACAGAGTTAGGACAAAACAAGAATAGTTACCATATATTGGAGTAGATTCTATGTGTTCTATAGATTCTAATTAGTGGAAATGGAACATTTACACTACCCCACTCTCTTCCAACCAGAATAGCATTTGATTCAGTTGAAATGGGGACCATAGAGGGGGTCTAGGACACTTCTTTGCTGCATCTTCATCGCTGACAGTTCAGCGCGGCAGTTAGAACGCTGAACTGTCAGCAATAAAGAATAACGCGGCCGTTTGATCACGGACGCGGCTATGTAAGAGCTGACAGTTCAGCGCTGAATTGTCAGCTCTTACAAATGTAAAAGTAAAATAACCCCCCCCAATAAATGATTCCCAAACCCCAATACTAAAATTAACCCCAATACTAAAATTAACCCCCGAACCCTAATACTAACCCCCGACCCCTAATACTAATCCCCTAAACCCCAATACTAACCCCCGAACCCCAATACTAACCCCCTAAACCCTAATACTAACCCTCGAACACTAATACTAACCCCCTAAACCCTAATACTAAGCCCCAAACCCTAATACTAAAATTAACCCCCTAAACCCTAATACTAAAATTAACCCCGAACCCTAATACTAAAAGTAACCCCCTAAACCCTAATTCTAACCTCCTAAACCCTAATTCTAACCACCCTTACTAAAATAAACTAAAATAGCTAAAATACTTACCTTTAGCGATGAAATGTCCCGCGATGAAATCTCCAGCGACGAGCTGTCTTGTGGTGCAGAGTCGGTGGTGGCTGCGCGGAAGCAGCCGCGATGAAGTGTCCCATCCCGCCGTAGAAGTACTGGTACAACGGTAAGGGAATAACAGTGTTTTGATTGGCTATTTCCCAAATTAAAAATAAGCTAGGTGACTGGGGGTATAATAGCTATGCCCAGTCACCTAGCCCAGGGCTTGACAAATTTAATTTGATTTTAGGAGCCAGAATTTTTTTTTAGGAGCCAGACAATCACGCAAACATAAACGCAATTCATAAACACACACGCCTACTTCACATATATACAAACACACCTACTTTACATATACACATATATCCAATCACCTCACACACACCTACTTTACATATTCCCATATATCCAAACACCTCACACACACCTACTTTACATATTCCCATATATCCAAACACCTCACACACACCTACTTTACATATTCCCACCTCACACAGTCTTTTCTTGGGGGTTTCTTCTTGATGATCTTCTTGATCATGCTGCAGCTGATCTCCGTTGGTCGGCCTGCTGAGTGCCAGGATGTCACGTGACGACACCCGGCACTCAGACACGCGTTG
Organism: Pelodytes ibericus; assembly: GCA_036172795.1. NCBI lineage: Eukaryota > Metazoa > Chordata > Amphibia > Anura > Pelodytidae > Pelodytes > Pelodytes ibericus. Next base: position 134,113,852 of record CM069859.1, on the reverse strand, counting down.
CGCGAGGGGGCGGAGCTTGCAGTCTGTGCCATCGACCTGGCGCCTGGGGTTTGTCGAGCCCTGCCCTAGCCCACTCTTTAAAAAATCATACCCCCACTAACCCCATTTATAAAGAAAAAAAAAAACACAAGAGAATGCAGGTGGTGCATTGCCTGCAGACACTTTAAAAATTAAACATTGCCCTATGGGAGGGCCAAAGGCAGTGTGATGCCCAAGGCCTTCTTAATTAAATAATTTGTCCCCATGAGAGGTGTTGCAGACGTGGCCTGTAGTATGATAATATTTATTATTAAAATATGTAAAAAAAAATTTAAACAAACAAAACCAACAATACAACAATACATTTTGATTCAAGAATATAGTTAAATTATGTAGATTATGTAAAAGATTAATACCAAGAGACATTGTGATATACTTTATTTATACCTCTGGCGGTAAAAAAAAACTAATCGAAAAATATAATCAAAAAGTTAGAAACAGACAACTGTTATATTCTATATCACATTATATTAATTATCATACAGGGCACCTTTGTGTGCCTGGGAGTAGGAATTATACTCAGCATGCAGAACCGAAACCCTGGAGCTGAGATCAAACCACTCAGGAATCAGGAAAAACTCTCAGCAACAGGATGGAGATCTTTGCCCTCCAACTACTCTTATCCAGAGGTTGAGCTCCAGGAGGCAGACAGGATAGCTAAAGAAATTTCAGTGGTAAATGAGGTCTGAGAATAGTACCATGTGATTCACAGTTAGGGCAACTGCACAGTTAGAGGAAAAGCATATCTGGTGGTCACACATGGGACCACAGGAAGGTTGTGGTGTAATGGCTAAGTTGCCTAACCAACAAAATGGGAACTGTGGGTTTGAATCTATGGCCCATTAGGCCATAGAATGTGTAATTTGATCTCAGGGGAAACTGTAGCTGATTTTATATTTGAATTCCTGCAAATTCCTTGTCACATCACAAGATCCCCCATGACCAAGGTATACCTGATAATACATTCCCCCCACCAATAAAGAGACAGACAACTGAGTGGCTAGAAAGGTCGCAGTCTTTAATGAAATGCTGCAACATAAATTGACAGCTAAATGCATAACTGAAATAAATAACAAGTATTGCTGTAAACCAGATATGGTTAAAACTTTATAAATAATTAAATAACCGGGCATATAAATCTATATATATAAAATTATATATATATATCTATATATACCAACTAACACATGTTTATATAACAAGACATATAAACAACATGAACTAATACTAATGAACCTTAGTGGTAGCGTGTGACTTATCCTAGACCAGCTAGGATCAGGACCCTGAGAATCTGGCGCAGGCGTACCACATGCCCCACGGCTACTGGCATCCCTGTTTTGCACAGTAGCTGTGCCTCACTCCCCAGGGACGAGCCCATGGGGAGCCCGTGCAGCTAGCTTCCCACAGCTACTGCCCAACTGGGTTGGCCATACCCCAGATGACCAACACCCTGCACTAGCGCCAAACCTCGGGGACCCCCGCCACCACTTCCTTCTTCGTCACCTAGGGATGGGAGGGAGGGAAGTTGTAATTTTTTCTTCAAACAGGAAATCATTCCTGGAAATCCTGCAATATATAGCCTAAGGCCATCCCATTTTTCCAATCATTGCCACCCCCTGCGGTGCCCTTATTGGGCCCTTGGCTTATCTGACAGGGTGAGGAAAATGACAGGAAACCTTTGTCATGATGGCCTTCTATATATTGCATTTTTCCAGGCCAGAACTGTTCTTTGTCAAAGCAGCAGCTTTCCTGTCATGTGTAAATCTTGGTGCAGCAGGAATGTGTCTCCTTTGGGGTCTAGCTCGGGGTCAATGCAATGTCCAGTGTACACAGACTCCTTCTTCTGCTCTCCTGCCAGCGAAAGCATCATGAAGTCACATGACCTACCACTCTTACTGACAGATGCAAGCGGGACAACCCGAGAGCAGGATGAGGTGTCCAATCCTGATATCGTACACACCTCAGTTGCCTCCACTGCCACTCGCCTCCACTGCCCCTAACCTGCTGCCCCTCCTACAAAGTGTATTGCGTGGATGCGCTTGGCCAGATTGCACCTTGGGCACCTGCTTAGAGCCAGCTCTGTTTAAAGCATAGGTGCTTCTTTGCCTTGGTGGTGCATTACAGTATAGTACTGTTTCTCAAACCAGCCCTTAAGTAACACTAACAGCCCAGTATAATGGTATTACCTATTTGTGTTTAAATAAGAATTCATAAATAAATGTTAGTTGTCCTCATTAATGTATGAAAAGCACTGTTTCATGGAAAGCATTTTTTTTTTAGAAATGATAAATAAATACACATACATAAATATATGCATACTGTACATAAAGAATGAACTCAGTAGCAATAAACATTATATTAATGTTCACATGTTTTGTTAAGAATGAGTATATTCTGGCTGAACAAAAACTGAACTTTGTCACTTCCACATTATGTGTAGCTTTTGAAAGTATTATTTCTCTCTGAAGAATTCCTGACCCAGACATTTGAAACCGAGAAAAGAATTGTCAAGATGTCCAGTGTGGGGTGATAACCTTTGAGTCTAGATGTCGCATTTGTAAAACTGAGTCCTGAGACTCACACTATCTTTCACAAATGGTAATTACAGTTTGGTAAGAGGCAAGAAAAATCAGATCAATAGATTTAGCATTTATCTGATCTGAACTATCCAGAAATAGACAGGCACTGAAATATGAAACCTGAGAATGATTGTGCTGCCCATGGCCATTTGGAAGATTTTTATTTTTTTATTTTTTTTCGTTTACAGACTAGTGTGTTTGGTTACAAATATAGCCTGGATAAAATAAAACAGGATAGGAAAAGATGTGTAATAAGTGAATAAAAATATTAAGAATTGTATAACTGTGCCATATTTTTTAAACACAATAGCAAGAACATGTACTTTAATTTGTTACTCAGTAAGTCACAGGCAGAAGCAACATTGTTGTCATATTTCCCAAAACTATGCCACTTTATATACTCAACTCAGTCTATGAGCAGAACAGAACTGATGTGGCTTCAGGCATCATTTGCTTCTGTTAGGTCTGATTTAGTTAGCCAGGGTCCAATTGATTGATTACAGAGAAAAATAAAGGTGATAGCTGTGAGAGACAGTCAGGGACTGGATTAGTCTACATGCTTCTCAGTAAAGCATGGATGCTATCATTGAGAGGATGAAATGGCATGTGTTTAAAGAAGTATATGTAATTTCATAACCCTATTATGGTCAATGAACTTTCCCCTTGTGTTTCAGTAAATGAAGCATAAGTGGAAAAAAAAAAGTTTTGTGGCTTGTTAATTAATTTATTTTACCTATTCTGTAATGAGAATCCAATATTCAGTGCTGGTAGATGACAACAAGCCTAATCAGGAAACCAGCTAATATACAATTAACACTTTTTAACTTGAATTCTGTTTCAGACTGCTTTCAGTTGCCCTTTAATTTTCACTTAAATTATAATTATTTACTACAATTCACATGTGATTGGTAGATAATGTAATAGTGAGAAATTCTAGACTGTGCCAGAAGGATAGATGAAAAAAAATAGAGTAGATGCTACAAACAATATAAAGTTACAAAATGCGCTATAGAAGAAAGGTGAAAAATGTAACGATTTTGGTTGGAGCGCATATGTATTAACAGTGCGTTGATTCAAAAGACAGTTGTGTGATTATCACATGGGTGATAGAGGTGGAAACATCAGATACAAATGTATAAAGTACTTTAGTGCTGCCAAATACAGCGTAATATTCTGGAATTCCTTGACAGGTACTAGACATTTGCTGCTTTAAGGAGCTGGGACATCAATCTTCAGCTGTTTGACAAACAATACAGATCAACAACAGATATCATATATTGACCATTTAAAAATATATAGATAAACCTACCCCAATCAGCCATAACATTATGACCAATGACAAGTGGCAAGCCATTGGAGACAGTGTGATGTTTTGGGAAATGTTCTGCTGGGAAACCTTGGGTCCTGCCATTCATGTGGACCATGTACACCCTTTCATGGAAATGGTATTTCCTAATGGCATTGGCCTCTTTAAGCAGGATAATGCACACTGCCACAAAGCAAAAATGGTTCAGAAATGGTTTGAGGAAAACAACAATGAGTTCAAGGTGTTGACTTGGCCTCCAAATTATGCAGATCTAAATCTAATCCGGATAAGATGCCACTGGGCCACTATTCTCTTTACCCTTCAACCCCGGGTGCTCCAGCCTGCCCATACCAGTGGAAGTTCTGGAGTTGGTCGCCTTTTTTGACTGTTGTTCCTCATCTTATTTTCACTGTGCTATATGTTGTGGGTAATCTGTCCCACCAAGGGTGTATCCCTGTCTTTACTCTCCCTTTTTTTTCCCGCCTTTTTTTCCTTTCCACCTACTCTCTAAACTCTTTCATTTTGTTCGTCTCGAGCCTCACCTCCTTCTGTCTGATCTAACCTCTTCTTTATTCTTCTGTTCATTTTTTTATATTTTTATTTTCATGATAACTAATTCAGATATGTAATTATGCTATCCTTAATACTTATTTTATGTTACAGACATTAACATTTTAACCAACTATTTATGTTTATGATGTAAATTCAATAAAAACATATTTACAACATGTATTTAACTTTTGCATAACGAAACCTTTCCAGAAGGAAGTTTGGGGGATGCATATCACCCCTATGGTGTTTATAGAAAGGTTGGTTCTATATGTAAGCAATATGTTCTCCAAGGCAAGTTGGCACTGACTGTTTTGATGTTGTTTTTGTATTGGGTTGTCTCACACCCATTTGTTGGCTACTGCTGATCTTACTTGTAAGTCTGAGCACTTCTTAGACTGTATATTGTTCTTTACTGATATATTTATCAATGATATTTTCTGTAATATGTATTTAGGCAAATCCCAATGAACGTATACAAACAAAGGTTCCCTAATTAATTTTGGGTATTGTTGTTTAGGATTCTTGGCTCACCACTATTCCTTTGTCACAATATATAATCATATGAATATTCTCCTAGCAGCTAGGTCAACTAATGTATGCTAATGTATGCGTATCTATATTTCATATGATAAGATGTTTCATTTCTGTAATACATTGTACAATTAATGAGAAGGTCTGATTAGTGTTTCTGTGAAAAAGCAAACCAATTATAGTGTCAATCACTATATAATATTTATTATCCCCTTATACCATTTATAGGGTCAGGCTCCTTTAAATGGTTAATAGGTATTTGGTATTTGTTAATAACGAAATATACAGCACATCTGCATTGAAAGCATATTTATTCTCAGACTTGGATGAATGTTTATGCATTCCTAAAGGTGTATATAAACTTTGAAGCATCTATTATAACTGTCAAATACAATACATACACAGTAGCCCATTAGCTGGCTTGCAATGATCTAACATTAAAAGAATGACAAATAGATAAATTGTTGTTTTCTTGTTTGTCCAAAGATAAAAAAAAGGACAATGGTGACAAAAACACTGGTTGACAGGTTTGCAGAGAAAATGATTTGTAAAGTAAAGGCTCCATTCCTCAGAGATCACAAATGACATCTTACTTTGCCTGTTGAGGATGTAATAGGAAAACAATGTCACTCTTAAAAGAACATATGTTTAAACTTGAACTGAAAGTCTAAATGGATCGCAAAAGTGACATTATTTGTAATCATTGTGGACACCAATGTAAAAAAAAAAAAAAAAAAAATAGCCATTACAAAAAAAAAAACAGCCATTACAAAAAGAATGCATGATGTCAAAATGGGAAAAAGAAAATTGTTTTCCAGGTGAATAAGAAAGTTAAAAAAAAGCACAAATATTTTTAAAAATATACTAGCTATTGGCATGTACACATTTGTATAAGAGTGTAGGTCTGTTTTTCATGTCCTTATGTGTAGTGCTACATATGGTGCCAGGTAGAGGGCGTAGAGATCTGCACATGCGTAATTACCGTCTGTGTGCATGTCAGAGGAACCTGGAAGTGAACAGCAACACATTGAGACAATGAGGAAAGAATATGATGTTTATTTGGCCCTCGTGGAAAAAAAACCTGTGACAAGTGCAAACATAAATATATCAAAGGGAAACACTTAAGCAAACTATATGGGTAGCTGTAGAGCTACAAAATACCACAACGCCACAAGAGGTAGCCCAAAAGTATTACAGGCTGAGTATCTCTTTTTTTAAATGCTTGGGTCCAGAAGTATTTTAATTAATGGGCCATTTCAGAGAACAGATCATGTTCACCAGTAAGATATACTAAAGTCTCTCAGCACTCATGAAATACAGTAGTATCAATGCAAATGCTGTAGAGAGCAAATAAATCACCTTTACTGTGATGTAGCTATGATATAAGGAATACTTGGGAACTTGCTGTTTGTGCGACTGACCAAACCTGACCCTTTGTGACCATGAGGGATTCTGACAAAGCATGAAAAGCTATAGCTTTTCTTGTAGCTTAAGGGGGTTGGACACTGAATAAACTGGTATGTGCTTACATTCTGACAGGTGTGTTTGGTATTTGCAACTAGTGGGTTAATCCACATTTTTGGGGGATAACGGATCATAAAGAAAAACAGGTCAGTGCTACACGGTGCCAAAATTGTGTCACTCACCCCTCTTCAGCCTTCGTTAGCCGCGGGCCCGATTAAAATATTTGTGGCCTCCAGTCCCTGGAACAGTGCCTGTTCTTCTCGGCATCCTCCACCGTAACGGAGCGATACATTTCTGGTTTTCGGAGTCAGGCTGTAATGGGCTCTCCTCACTCTCTGCAACTAGATACACTGGCTGATACTCAACAGAGAAAAAACTCCTCGCATTATGCCATGCAAAAAATGTTTTGTGCACATAAAAAAGGCACAGCAGGGGACAAAAACACAACAAACATTGATGAAAACACCTTACATGTTTCACGCTAGAAGAGCTTACTCATAGGCGATGTAACAGGTTTTTTTTAGCATCCTTGATATAGGAAGCATATAACTGACTAATTAAAATCACCTTAACACGAAACCAATTAACCCTTAAATAGTGTACACAAATTAAAAAAGTGAACCCAGCGCTGCAATCACAACTCTAGCAGCACTTAGGCAGTGTGTCCCTAAACCACACAAAAACAGACAATATATACAAATAAAGAACAATAAGTGCGCTTGGAGCAAACTGTCATAAAAAATATATGTGATAAACACAATAAATATATATATATAACACCTTATAGGTGACAATGTGAAATAATATCCTGAGGAATCAGGAGGAAGCTTTGATCCCCCTCAAGGGGATGCACTCACAGGATGGCTGGATAATAGTTGCACTTCAAGGGTAAGGTGTCGTATTGTAGAATCCTGCTGTTGCTAATCTGCTTAGATTTTAGCTCAGGAACAGAAACAACAGATATCCAATTAGTGTGTAACATATACAGACTTTTAATAAAAAGAAGTATCTGCTTACATGGAAGTTTTCTCTGTCAAACGTAGTGGGCGCCACACAGCTGCAGGAGAAATCTTGTCCAGTAAGTATCAAAAAATAAAAGATGTGGAATATAAATATACACAATATATGTACATAAAGAACAGCAGGGTGAGTCCAATCCGCTACGCGTTTCACCCTTCGTGGGCTTCTACCAGGCGTCTGGACTCCCTGCTATGAAGTGGTGTTTTATATCCATGTCCTCCGTATCATTGGTTGTCAAATTACTTCCGCTTTCGTCATCCTCTCGCGTGATTTTGACATAGTAGATTTTCTTAGCGTGATTTGTTGTTATCTCGCGAGGTTTTGACTTAGTCCTTGCATTTTCATGTATTGGCATGCATATATATACCCAGAGAAAAAACAAAGAAACAAGTGTTTTATCTTAAACAAAAGTGCTAGCTGCATCTATAAGCAGGAGTATGCCCATATTTGGAGCTCAAATGTACTTATATTTTGTTAAAACACAATAATAAAAACGGAAGTATAAAAACTGGGATAGCTCAAAAAAAAAAATAAAGGGAGTTCTTTATGATAAGAACAAATATATTAGTATGAAATAATTAGTTAAAAAATATAAATATACTCTTATAAAAAATATATATCTATATAAAAAAACAGAGATCCAATATTGCTTAATCCTGTTTATGCACCTTATGGGAAAAAAATACATTTGCATAAAATTTACATAAAATTTACATAAAATTGTGCAGGTCAAAATCTGCATTTAGACCTTGTGGCTTTAGAGTGGCTAAATTAAATACCCATTTCATTTCATGTTTTCCTATATTTTTAATGTTATCCCCCCCTCGCCAATTTTTATTTACCTTTTCTATAGCGCAGAATTTAATCCCTTTTGGGTTCTTTTGGTGGCAGTCTAAAAAGTGTTTAGATAAACTGTGGGTTGTAAGGCCATTTTTTATATTTCTTAGATGTTCTTCTATTCTCTTTTTTAGTTGCCTAGTAGTTCTGCCAATATATTGGAGGCCACACGGGCATTCCATGAGGTAAATCACATTTGTAGTGGAGCATGTAATAAAACTTGTTATATTATATTTTTGACTATTTACTGTGGAACAGAATTCTGTAATTGGATATTTAGGGTGGGTGATAGACCTACAACCTGCACAATTAAAACATCCATAAAATCCTGATTTCCTAGTTAGAAAGTGGTTTGGTGCCTCGTTAATTGTTTTCAATTTGCTCGTATAATTGGTAGTTAACTGTTGTTTGAGGTTAGGAGCACTTCTAAATATAACTGAGGGAGTATCTGGTATGATATTATTTAAAATTTCATCCTTTTTTAGGATCACCCAGTGTTTTTTTATGATCTTTTTTAAATATTTAGATTTATTATTATAATTGAAGACAATAGGGATGTTGTTCTGAAATTTGTTGTTTTCTTTTGTTTTGTATGTTAGAAGTTGGTTTCTGTCCATTTCTGAAATTTCTGTGATAGTATTATCTACTTCTATACTATTATACACCTTTTCAATGAATTTTTCTCGTAATATGTCAGTCTGCTCTATATAAGTGTTTAAATCAGAGCAGTTTCTTCTTAATCGAGTGCATTGACTCTTTGGGATACCTTTTAGCCACGGTGGATAATGACAGCTTGCTATCATCATCATCTCATCATGATATCATCATCATCATCATGATATCATCATCATCATCATATCATCATCGTCATCATCATCATCATCATCATCTCATCATGATATCATCATCATCACATCTCATCATGCTATCATCATCATCATCTCATCATGATATCATCATCATGATATCATCATCATCATCATCCTCATCATCATCATCATCATTATCATCTCATTATGATATCATCACCATAATCTCATCATTATCTCATCATGATATCATCATCATCATCTCATCATGATATCATCATCATCATCATCATCATCATCATGATATCATCATCATTATCATCATCATCATCATCATCATCATCATCATCATCATCTCAACACGATATCATCATCATGATATCATCATCATCTCATCATGATATCATCATCATAATCTCATCATTATATCATCATCATCATCTCATCATGATATCATCATCATCTCATCATGATATCATCATCATCTCATCATGATATCATCATCATCTCATCATGATATCATCATCATCTCATCATGATATCATCATCATCATCATCATGATATCATCATCATCATCATCTCATCATGATATCATCATCATCATCATGATATCATCATCATCATCATATCATCATCGTCATCATCATCATCATCTCATCATGATATCATCACATCTCATCATGCTATCATCATCATCATCATCTCATCATGATATCATCATCATGATATCATCATCATCATCCTCATCATCATCATCATCATTATCATCTCATTATGATATCATCACCATAATCTCATCATGATATCATCATCATCATCTCATCATGATATCATCATCATCATCATCATCATCATCATCATCATCTCATCATCATTATCATCATCATCATCATCATCATCATCATCATCATCATCATCTCAACACGATATCATCATCATGATATCATCATCATCTCATCATGATATCATCATCATAATCTCATCATGATATCATCATCATCTCATCATGATATCATCATCTCATCATGATATCATCATCATCTCATCATGATATCATCATCATCTCATCATGATATCATCATCATCTCATCATGATATCATCATCATCATCATCATCATGATATCATCATCATCATCATCATCTCATCATGATATCATCATCATCTCATCATGATATCATCATCATCATCGTCATCATCATCATCATCATGATCATCTCATCATGATATCATCATCATCATCATGATCATCTCATCATGATATCATCATCATCATCATCATCTCATCATGATATCATCATCATCATCATCATCATCATCAACATCATCTCATCATGATATCATCATCATCATCATCATCATCATCATCATCATCATCATCATCATCTCATCATGATATCATCATCATCATCATCATCATCTCATCATGATATCATCATTATCATCATCATCATCTCATCATGATATCATCATCATCTCATCATGATATCATCATCATCTCATCATGATATCATCATCATCATCATCATCATCATCATCTCATCATGATATCATCATCATCTCATCATGATATCATCATCATCTCATCATGATATCATCATCATCTCATCATGATATCATCATCATCGTCATCATCATCATCATCATCTCATCATATCATCATCATCATCATCATCTCATCATGATATCATCATCATCTCATCATGATATCATCATCATCTCATCATGATATCATCATCATCGTCATCATCATCATCATCATCTCATCATGATATCATCATCATCATCATCATCTCATCATGATATCATCATCATCATCATCATCATCATCATCATCTCATCATGATATCATCATCATCATCTCATCATGGTATCATCATCATCATCATCATCAATATTATCACCATCATCATCATCTCATCATGATATCATCATCTTCATCATCATCTCATAATGCTATCATTATCATCTCATCATGATATCATCATCATCATCTCATCATGATATTATCATCTCATCATGATATCATCATCATCATCTCATAATGATATCATCATCATAATTATCATCATCATCTCATCATCATGATATCATCATCATGATATCATCATCATTATCATCATCATCATCTCATCACGATATCATCATCATGATATCATCATAATCTCATCATTATATCATCATCATCATCATCTCATCATGATATCATCATAATCTCATCATGATATCATCATCATCATCATCAACATCATCTCATCATGATATCATCATCATCATCTCATCATGATATCATCATCATCATCATCATCATCAACATCATCTCATCATGATAACATCATCATCATCTCATCATGATATCATCATCATCATCATCATCATCATCATCATCTCATCTTGATATCATCATCATCTCATCATGATATCATCATCATCATCATCATCATCATCATCATCATCATCATCATCATCATCATCATCTCATCACATCATGATATCATCATCATCATCATCCCATCATGATATCATCATCATCATCATCATCATCATCATCAACATCATCTCATCATGATATCATCATCATCATATTCATCTCAACATGATATCATCATGATATCATCATCATCATCTCATCATGATATCATCATCATATCATCATCATCATCATCATCATCTCATCATTATCATCATCTCATCATGATATCATCATCATCATCTCATCATGATATCATCATCGTGATATCATCATCATCATCATCATCATCATCATCATCATCTTCATCTCATCATGATATCATCATCATCATCATCTCATCATTATCATCATCTCATCATGATATCATCATCATCATCATCATCTCATCATGATATCATCATCGTGATATCTTCATCATCATCATCTCATCATGATATCATCATCATCATCATCATCATCATCAATATTATCATCATCATCTCATCATGATATCATCATCTTCATCATCATCTCATAATGTTATCATTATCATCTCATCATGATATCATCATCATGATATCATCATCATCATCTCATCATGATATCATCTCATCATGATATCATCATCATCATCTCATCATGATATCATCATCATCATGTCATCATGATATCATCATCATCTTATCATAAAATCATCATCTCATCTCATCATGATATCATCATCATTAAATCTTGATATCATCATCATCATCATCTCGTCATTATCTCATCATGATATCATCATCATCTCATCATGATATCATCATCATCATCATCTCATCATGATATCATCATCATCATCATCTCATCATGATATCATCATCATCATCTCATCATGATATCATCATCATGATATCATCATCATCATCTCATCATGATATCATCATCATCATCATCATCATCATGCTATCATTATCATCATCTCATCATGATATCATCATCATCATCATCATCATCTCATCATGAAATCATCATCATCATCATGATATCATCATCATCATCATCTCATCATGATATCATCATCATCATCATCATGCTATCATTATCATCATCTCATCATGATATCATCATCATCATCATCATCATCATCATCATCATCATCTCATCATGAAATCATCATCATCATCATGATATCATCATCATCATCATCATCATCTCATCATGATATCATCATCATCATCATCATCATCATCATCATCATCTCATCATGAAATCATCATCATCATCATGATATCATCATCATCATCATCATCTCATCATGATATCATCATCATGATCTCATAATCAACTCATCATGATATCATCATCTCATCATGACATCATCATCTCATCATGATATTCTCATCATCTCATCATGATATCATCATCATCATCATCTCATCATAATATCATCATCATCATCTCATAATCAACTCATCATGATATCATCTTCTCATCATGACATCATCATCTCATCATGATATTCTCATCATCTCATCATGATATCATCATCATCATCTCATCATGATATCATCATCATCTCCTAATGATATCATCATCATCTCCTCATGATATCATCATCATCATCATCTCATCATGATATCATCATCATCATCTCATCATGATATCATCATCTCATCATGATATCATCATCTCAGCATGATATCATCATCATCATCATCATCATCATCATCATCATCATCATCATCATCATCATATCATCATGATATCACCATCATCATCATCTCATCATGATATCATCATCATCATCATCATCATCATGATATCATTATCATCATCTCATCATGATATCTTCATCATCATCATCATCTCATCATGATATCATCATCATCATCATCATCATCATCATCTCATCATGATATCATCATCATCATCTCATCATGGTATCATCATCATGATATCATCATCATCATCTCATCATCATCATCATCATCTCATCATGATATCATCATCGTGATATCATCATCATCTCATCATGATATCATCATCATCATCATCATCAATATTATCACCATCATCATCATCTCATCATGATATCATCATCTTCATCATCATCTCATAATGCTATCATTATCATCTCATCATGATATCATCATCATCATCTCATCATGATATTATCATCTCATCATGATATCATCATCATCATCTCATAATGATATCATCATCATAATTATCATCATCATCTCATCATCATGATATCATCATCATGATATCATCATCATTATCATCATCATCATCTCATCACGATATCATCATCATGATATCATCATAATCTCATTATTATATCATCATCATCATCATCTCATCGTGAAATCATCATCTCATCATGATATCATCATAATCTCATCATGATATCATCATCATCATCATCATCATCAACATCATCTCATCATGATAACATCATCATCATCTCATCATGATATCATCATCATCATCATCATCATCATCATCATCTCATCATGATATCATCATCATATCATCATCATCATCATCATCATCATCATCATCATCATCTCATCATTATCATCATCTCATCATGATATCATCATCATCATCTCATCATGATATCATCATCATCATCATCATCAACATCATCTCATCATGATAACATCATCATCATCTCATCATGATATCATCATCATCATCATCATCATCATCATCATCATCTCATCTTGATATCATCATCATCTCATCATGATATCATCATCATCATCATCATCATCATCATCATCTCATCACATCATGATATCATCATCATCATCATCCCATCATGATATCATCATCATCATCATCATCATCAACATCATCTCATCATGATATCATCATCATCATATTCATCTCAACATGATATCATCATGATATCATCATCATCATCTCATCATGATATCATCATCATATCATCATCATCATCATCATCATGATCATCATCATCATCATCTCATCATTATCATCATCTCATCATGATATCATCATCATCATCTCATCATGATATCATCATCGTGATATCATCATCATCATCATCATCATCATCATCATCATCATCATTATCTTCATCTCATCATGATATCATCATCATCATCATCTCATCATTATCATCATCTCATCATGATATCATCATCATCATCATCATCATCATCTCATCATGATATCATCATCGTGATATCTTCATCATCATCATCTCATCATGATATCATCATCATCATCATCATCATCAATATTATCATCATCATCTCATCATGATATCATCATCTTCATCATCATCTCATAATGTTATCATTATCATCTCATCATGATATCATCATCATGATATCATCATCATCATCTCATCATGATATCATCTCATCATGATATCATCATCATCATCATCTCATCATGATATCATCATCATCATGTCATCATGATATCATCATCATCATCTCATCATGCTATCATTATCATCATCTCATCATGATATCATCATCATGATATCATCATCATCATCTCATCATGATATCATCATCATGATATCATCATCATCTCATCATGATATCATCATCATCATCTTCATCATCATGCTATCATTATCATCATCTCATCATGATATCATCATCATCATCATCATCTCATCATGAAATCATCATCATCATCATGATATCATCATCATCATCATCTCATCATGATATCATCATCATCATCATCATGCTATCATTATCATCATCTCATCATGATATCATCATCATCATCATCATCATCATCATCATCATCATCTCATCATGACATCATCATCTCATCATGATATTCTCATCATCTCATCATGATATCATCATCATCATCATCTCATCATAATATCATCATCATCATCTCATAATCAACTCATCATGATATCATCTTCTCATCATGACATCATCATCTCATCATGATATTCTCATCATCTCATCATGATATCATCATCATCATCTCATCATGATATCATCATCATCTCCTAATGATATCATCATCATCTCCTCATGATATCATCATCATCATCATCTCATCATGATATCATCATCATCATCTCATCATGATATCATCATCTCATCATGATATCATCATCTCAGCATGATATCATCATCTCAGCATGATATCATCATCATCATCATCATCATCATCATCATATCATCATGATATCACCATCATCATCATCTCATCATGATATCATCATCATCATCATCATCATCA
The DNA here is from genome assembly GCA_036172795.1 of Pelodytes ibericus. NCBI lineage: Eukaryota > Metazoa > Chordata > Amphibia > Anura > Pelodytidae > Pelodytes > Pelodytes ibericus. Next base: position 134,098,027 of record CM069859.1, on the reverse strand, counting down.
TGATATCATTATCATCATCTCATCATGATATCTTCATCATCATCATCATCTCATCATGATATCATCATCATCATCATCATCATCATCATCTCATCATGATATCATCATCATCATCTCATCATGGTATCATCATCATGATATCATCATCATCATCTCATCATCATCATCATCATCATCATCTCATCATGATATCATCATCGTGATATCATCATCATCATCATCTCATCATGATATCATCATCATCATCAATATTATCACCATCATCATCATCTCATCATGATATCATCATCTTCATCATCATCTCATAATGCTATCATTATCATCTCATCATGATATCATCATCATCATCTCATCATGATATCATCATCATCATCTCATAATGATATCATCATCATAATTATCATCATCATCTCATCATCATGATATCATCATCATGATATCATCATCATTATCATCATCATCATCTCATCACGATATCATCATCATGATATCATCATAATCTCATTATTATATCATCATCATCATCATCTCATCGTGAAATCATCATCTCATCATGATATCATCATAATCTCATCATGATATCATCATCATCATCATCATCATCAACATCATCTCATCATGATAACATCATCATCATCTCATCATGATATCATCATCATCATCATCATCATCATCATCATCTCATCATGATATCATCATCATATCATCATCATCATCATCATCATCATCATCATCATCATCATCATCTCATCATTATCATCATCTCATCATGATATCATCATCATCATCTCATCATGATATCATCATCATCATCATCATCAACATCATCTCATCATGATAACATCATCATCATCTCATCATGATATCATCATCATCATCATCATCATCATCTCATCTTGATATCATCATCATCTCATCATGATATCATCATCATCATCATCATCATCTCATCACATCATGATATCATCATCATCATCATCCCATCATGATATCATCATCATCATCATCATCAACATCATCTCATCATGATATCATCATCATCATATTCATCTCAACATGATATCATCATGATATCATCATCATCATCTCATCATGATATCATCATCATATCATCATCATCATCATCATCATGATCATCATCATCATCATCTCATCATTATCATCATCTCATCATGATATCATCATCATCATCTCATCATGATATCATCATCGTGATATCATCATCATCATCATCATCATCATCATCATCATCATTATCTTCATCTCATCATGATATCATCATCATCATCATCTCATCATTATCATCATCTCATCATGATATCATCATCATCATCATCATCATCATCTCATCATGATATCATCATCGTGATATCTTCATCATCATCATCTCATCATGATATCATCATCATCATCATCATCATCAATATTATCATCATCATCTCATCATGATATCATCATCTTCATCATCATCTCATAATGTTATCATTATCATCTCATCATGATATCATCATCATGATATCATCATCATCATCTCATCATGATATCATCTCATCATGATATCATCATCATCATCATCATCTCATCATGATATCATCATCATCATGTCATCATGATATCATCATCATCTTATCATAAAATCATCATCTCATCTCATCATGATATCATCATCATTACATCATGATATCATCATCATCATCATCATCTTGTCATTATCTCATCATGATATCATCATCATCTCATCATGATATCATCATCATCATCTCATCATGCTATCATTATCATCATCTCATCATGATATCATCATCATGATATCATCATCATCATCTCATCATGATATCATCATCATCTCATCATGATATCATCATCATCATCATCATCATCATGCTATCATTATCATCATCTCATCATGATATCATCATCATCATCATCATCTCATCATGAAATCATCATCATCATCATGATATCATCATCATCATCATCTCATCATGATATCATCATCATCATCATCATGCTATCATTATCATCATCTCATCATGATATCATCATCATCATCATCATCATCATCATCATCATCATCTCATCATGAAATCATCATCATCATCATGATATCATCATCATCATCATCTCATCATGATATCATCATCATGATCTCATAATCAACTCATCATGATATCATCTTCTCATCATGACATCATCATCTCATCATGATATTCTCATCATCTCATCATGATATCATCATCATCATCATCTCATCATAATATCATCATCATCATCTCATAATCAACTCATCATGATATCATCTTCTCATCATGACATCATCATCTCATCATGATATTCTCATCATCTCATCATGATATCATCATCATCATCTCATCATGATATCATCATCATCTCCTAATGATATCATCATCATCTCCTCATGATATCATCATCATCATCATCTCATCATGATATCATCATCATCATCTCATCATGATATCATCATCTCATCATGATATCATCATCTCAGCATGATATCATCATCTCAGCATGATATCATCATCATCATCATCATCATCATCATCATCATCATCATCATCATCATCATCATCATCATCATCATATCATCATGATATCACCATCATCATCATCTCATCATGATATCATCATCATCATCATCATGCTATAATTATCATCATCTCATCATGATATCATCATCATCATCATCATCATCATCATCATCATCATCATCATCATCTCATCATGATATCATCATCATCATCATCATATCATCATCATCATCATCATCTCATCATGATATCATCATCATAATATCATAATCAACTCATCATGATATCATCATCTCATCATGACATCATCATCTCATCATGATATTCTGATAATCTCATCATGATATCATCATCATCATCTCATCATGATATCATCATCATCTCCTAATGATATAATCATCATCATCTCCTCATGATATCATCATCATCATCATCATCTCATCATGATATCATCATCATCATCTCATCATGATATCATCATCTCATCATGATATCATCATCTCATCATGATATCATAATCTCAGCATGATATCATCATCTCAGCATGATGTCATCATCATCATCATCATCATCATCATCATCATCATCTCATCATGATATCACCATCATCATCATCTCATCATGATATCATCATCTCATCATGATATCATCATCTCAGCATGATATCATCATCATCATCATCATCATCATCATCATCTCATCATGATATCACCATCATCATCATCTCATCATGATATCATCATCTAATCATCATCATCATCATCATCATCTCATCATGATATCACCATCATCATTATCTCATCATGATATCATCATCATCATTATCTCATCATGATATCATCATCATCTCATCATGATATCATCATCATCATTTCATCATCATCATCATCTCATCATGATATCATCATCTTCATCATCATCTCATCATGAAATCATCATCATCATCATCATCATCATCATCATCATCATCATCTCATCATGATATCATCAAGATGATATCATCATCATCTCATCATGATATCATCATCATTATCTCATCATGATATCATCATCATGATATCATCATCATCATCATCTTCATCTCATCATGATATCAACAAGATGATATCATCATCATCATCATATCATCATCATCATCATCATCTCATCATGATATCATCATCTTCATCATCATCTCATCATGAAATCATCATCATCATCATCATCATCATCATCTCATCATGATATCATCAAGATGATATCATCATCTCATCATGATATAATCATCATCTCATCATGATATCATCATCATCATTTCATCATCATCATCATCTCATCATGATATCATCATCTTCATCATCATCTTCATCATCATCTCATCATGAAATCATCATCATCATCATCATCATCATCATCATCATCATCATCATCATGATATCATCATCATCATCATCATCATCATCCTCATCTCATCATCATGATATTATCATCATCTCATCATGATATTATCATCATCTCATCATGATATCATCATCATCATCTCATCGTGATATCATCATCATCATCATCATCTCATCGTGATATCATCATCATCTCATCGTGATATCATCATCATCATCATCATCATCAACATCATTTCATCATGATATCATCATCATCATCTCATCATGATATCATCATCATCATCATCGTTGTTCTTTGGGTAGGGGACGTAACAGTCGGTGGTCTAAATCTAAAAAAGGAGATGTTTCTCCAGACTCCGACAGCACCTGAAATCTATTATTAGTTTCTATTTGATCGTTTCTTTTGTTAGCATTGGGGAATAATGGTCTGTTGTGCTGGCTAAGTCTAGTTAGCCTGGTTTGAATTGGGGTTCTCAAATTGTTCGTGACTTGTCTGTCTGAGATAGTATCGGTTTTTCTCCATGGATGTTCATGACTTTGTTTTGTGTGGTAGTTAGTATATTGCTTGGGTTGTGTATTATGTTTATTATTCCTATAGTCAGATGGATTTCTGACTGTATTCATTTTATAATCCTGCATATCTCTATGATACTTTTTGATTTTTATCGTTCTTATTTCTTGTTCTATTTTCTCAATTTTCTTAACCGTATTATCAGAGAGATCCCGATACAATGAGTTTGGAGTATAAGATCTTAATTTTTCTTGTATCTCCTGAATTTCTAAATCTAATGTGATAAGAGTTTTCTTTCTTTGTTTTATAATAACATTCATAAGTGAAAAAGTGCATTGTTCAAGAGCTTCATTCCAATCTTGCATAAAATCTATATCATCGGTATCAAACGTGGGGTGTTTAAACAGTCGTAAACCATGTGGGGTGATATTATCTTTGATATATTTTTGGAGAGTCTCAGTTTCCCATCTTATTTTTAGCTCCTTTATAAGTAATGGGATTTGCAATAATTTTTTATATAATGACTGAATTTTTTATATATTTACTATATTTTTTATATAAAGACTAAATTTTTTGTCTATTTCTACTTTTCTATTTTTATATATACTATGCAATAAATTTTTGATATTTTACCATTTTTTAGATATTCATATAGCCATTTCCCATCTAGTTGGCTAATATTCACATACGTTTGTGATAGAACACTTGTTTCTATGTGCTTTTCTCCTTTATATTCGAATACACTGCTGTAAGCCGAGGTGATACGAACAATGACGGCTATAAACCGAATTCCGAATGCACCATATCCGAGATACCTTCGGTTTACACTATACGAAGACTGAAACGAAGGATTCGAATTCGACTTTGGTCTATTAATCCGAAAGCTGTAACTCGGCATACACATAGGAGTTTCGTATTGAAGTTAATACGAAAATGGATCCGAGAATGGTGTAAGTCAAACCCTCGCGAGAAGATGACGATCACGGAAGTGATTTTCTCACTTCGGATTAAAAGGACAGTTACTATGCAGGGAGTCCAGACGCCTAGTTGAAGCCATTGTAGGCGAAACGCGTAGCGGCTGGACTCACCTGCTTTTTTACCTTAAGGACTTTGTTATTATTTCATTTTAAAGAACACTGCAGAAGCGTTTTTCCTCATACAGACCAAAGTGTGGCGCCCACCTTGCTGATCTCAGGAAACCCTTCATGTAAGCAGATATTTGTTCTTTTTATATTAAAACCTGTTTTATGCCACTCATCTGTTGTTCCACTTCTTCCTTGTCTTTGGAGTTCTAAAGAAAATTGAAGTACCGAATCTTTTTTAAGAATATCGTCTGATGAGCATATTTTATACTTGGAGTCTGTGAGTGCAAAATCCAAAGGGAGATTTTATCTCTCCTGAAGTTATTTTTGTATCACCATTTTCACTCACCTATTGTATATATTAGGTACTACATATATTCCACAGTTTATGTAAAGCGCACTTTTTTTCTGATATCATGATGAGATGATGATGATGATGATGATGATATGATGATGATGATGATGATGATATCATCTTGTTGATATCATGATGAGATGAAGATGATGATGATGATGATATCATGATGATGATATCATGATGAGATAATGATGATGATATCATGATGAGATGATGATGATATCATCTTGATTATATCATGATGAGATGATGATGATGATGATGATGATGATGATGATGATGATGATGATGATTTCATGATGAGATGATGATGAAGATGATGATATCATGATGAGATGATGATGATGATGAAATGATGATGATGATATCATGATGAGATGATGATGATATCATGATGAGATAATGATGATGATGATATCATGATGAGATAATGATGATGGTGATATCATGATGAGATGATGATGATGATTAGATGATGATATCATGATGAGATGATGATGATGGTGATATCATGATGAGATGATGATGATGATGATGATGATGATGATGATGATGATATCATGCTGAGATGATGATATCATGATGAGATGATGATATCATGATGAGATGATGATGATGGTGATATCATGATGAGATGATGATGATGATGATGATGATGATGATGATGATGATGATGATGATGATGACATCATGCTGAGATGATGATATCATGCTGAGATTATGATATCATGATGAGATGATGATATCATGATGAGATGATGATATCATGATGAGATGATGATGATGATATCATGATGAGATGATGATGATGATGATGATGATATCATGAGGAGATGATGATGATTATATCATTAGGAGATGATGATGATATCATGATGAGATGATGATGATGATATCATGATGAGATTATGAGAATATCATGATGAGATGATGATGTCATGATGAGATGATGATATCATGATGAGTTGATTATGATATTATGATGATGATATCATGATGAGATGATGATGATGATGATGATATGATGATGATGATAATGATATCATGATGAGATGATGATGATGATGATGATGATGATGATGATGATATCATGATGAGATGATGATAATGATAGCATGATGATGATGATGATGATGATGATATCATGATGAGATGATGATGATGGTGATATCATGATGATATGATGATGATGATGATGATGATGATGATGATGATGATGATATCATGCTGAGATGATGATATCATGCTGAGATGATGATATCATGATGAGATGATGATGATGATATCATGATGAGATGATGATGATGATGATATCATGAGGAGATGATGATGATATCATTAGGAAATGATGATGATATCATGATGAGATGATGATGATGATATCATGATGAGATGATGAGAATATCATGATGAGATGATGATGTCATGATGAGAAGATGATATCATGATGAGTTGATTATGAGATGATGATGATGATATTATGATGAGATGATGATGATGATGATATCATGATGAGATGATGAGAATATCATGATGAGATGATGATGAGATGATGAGAAGATGATATCATGAAGATGATATAATGATAAGATGAAGATGATGATATCATGATGATGATATCATGATGATATCTTGATGATGATATCATGATGAGATGATGATGATGATGATATCATGATGATGATATCATTATGAGGATATCATGATGAGATGATGATGATAATGATATCATGATGAGATGATGATGATATCATGATGAGATGATGATGATGATGATATCTTGATGATGATATCATGATGATGATATCATGATGATGATATCATGATGAGATGAGGATGATGATGATGATGATATCATGATGAGATGATGATGTCATGATGAGACAATGATGATATCATGATGAGATGATGATATCATGATGAGCTGATGATATCATGATGATATCATGATGAGATGATGATATCATGATGAGCTGATGATATCATGATGAGATGATGATGATGATGATGATATCATGATGATGATGATATCATGATGAAATGATGATGATGATATCATGATGAGATGATGATGCCATGATGAGATAATGATGATATCATGATGAGATGATGATGATGATGATGATGATGATGATGATGATGATATGATGATAATGATAGCATGATGAGATGATGATGATGATATCATGATGAGAATGATTATGATGATATCATGATTATGATATCATGATGAGATAATGATGATATCATGATGAGATAATGATGATGATGATATCTCTATTATGATATCATGATGAGATGATGATGATGATATCATGATGAGATGATGATGATATCATGATGATGATAGCATGAAGAGATGATGATGATATCATGATGATGATATGATGATGATGTCATGATGATGATATCATGATGAGATGATGATAATGATGATGATGATGATATCATGCTGATGATATCATGATGAGATGATGATAATGATAGCATGATGAGATGATGATGATGATGATATCATAATGAGATGATGATGATGATGATATCATGATATATATTCATCTCAACATGATATCATCATCATCATCATCATCATCATCATCAACATCATCTCATCATGATATCATCATCATCATATTCATCTCAACATGATATCATCATCATGATATCATCATCATCATCATCTCATCATGATATCATCATCATCATCATCATCATCATCTCATCATGATATCATCATCATCATCATCATCATCATCTCATCATGATATCATCATCATCATCATCATCATCTCATCATGATATCATCATCATCATCATGATATCATCATCATCATCATCATCATGATATCATCATCATCATCATCATCATGATATCATCATCATCATCATCATCATCATCATCATGATATCATCATCATCATCATCATATCATCATCATCATATCATCATCATCATCATCATCATCATCATCATCATGATATCATCATCATCATCATCATCATCATCATCATCATCATCATCATGATATCATCATCATCATCATCATCATCATCATCATCATGATATCATCATCATCATCATCATCATTATATCATCATGATATCATCATCATCATCATCATCATCTCATCATGATATCATCATCATCATGATATCATCATCATGATATCATCATCATCATGATATCATCATCATCATGATATCATCATCATCATCATCATCATGATATCATCATCATCATCTCATCATGATATCATCATCATCATCATCATCATCATCATCATCTCATCATGATATCATCATCATCATCATCATCATCTCATCATCATCTCATCATGATATCATCATCATCATCATCATCACCTCATAATGCTATCATTATCATCATCTCATCATGATATCATCATCATCATAATCATCTCATCATGATATCATCATCATCATCTCATCATGATACCATCATCATCATCATCTCATCATTATCTCATCATGATATCATCATCTCATCATGATATCATCATCATCATCATCTCATCATCATCTCATCATCATCTCATCATGATATCATCATCATCATCATCATCATCATCATCATCATCATATCATTATAACATCATCATCATCATCATCATCATGATATCATCATCATCATCATCATCATCATCATGATATCATCATCATCATGATATCTCATCATCATCATCATCTCATCATGATATCATCATCATCATCATCTCATCATGATATCATCATCATCATCATCATCATCATCATCATCATCATCTCATCATGATATCATCATCATCTCATCATCATCTCATCATGATATCATCATCATGATATCATCATCATCATCATCTCATCATGATATCATCATCATCATCATCATCATCATCATCATCATCATCTCATCATGATATCATCATCATCATCATCATCATCATCTCATCATGATATCATCATCATCATCATCATCATCATCTCATCATGATATCATCATCATCATCATGATATCATCATCATCATCATCATCATGATATCATCATCATCATCATCATCATGATATCATCATCATCATCATCATCATCATCATCATGATATCATCATCATCATCATCATATCATCATCATCATATCATCATCATCATCATCATCATCATCATCATCATCATGATATCATCATCATCATCATCATCATCATCATCATCATCATCATCATCATCATCATGATATCATCATCATCATCATCATCATCATCATCATGATATCATCATCATCATCATCATCATCATCATCATTATATCATCATGATATCATCATCATCATCATCATCATCATCATCATCATCATCATCATCTCATCATGATATCATCATGATATCATCATCATCATCATCATCATCATCTCATCATGATATCATCATCATCATCATCATCATCATTATCTCATCATCATCTCATCATGATATCATCATCATCATCATCATCATGATATCATCATCATCATCATCATCATCATGATATCATCATCATGATATCATCATCATCATCATCATGATATCATCATCATGATATCATCATCATCATGATATCATCATCATCATCATCATCATCATCATCATCATCATCATCATCATCATCATATCATCATCATGATATCATCATCATCATCATCATGATATCATCATCATCATCATCATCATCATCATGATATCATCATCATCATCATCATCATCATCATCTCATCATCTCATCATGATATCATCATCATCATCATCATCATCATCATCATCATCATCATCATCATCTCATCATGATATCATCATCATCATCATCATCATCTCATCATCATCTCATCATGATATCATCATCATCATCATCATCATCTCATCATGATATCATCATCATCATCATCATCATCATCATCATCATCATCATCATCATCATCATCATCATCATCATCATCATCATGATATCATCATCATCATCATGATATCATCATCATCATCATCATCATGATATCATCATCATCATCATCATCATGATATCATCATCATCATCATCATCATCATCATCATCATCATCATCATCATGATATCATCATCATCATCATCATCATATCATCATCATCATATCATCATCATCATCATCATCATCATCATCATCATCATCATCATCATCATCATGATATCATCATCATCATCATCATCATCATGATATCATCATCATCATCATCATCATCATCATCATCATCATCATCATGATATCATCATCATCATCATCATCATCATGATATCATCATCATCATCATCATCATCATCATCATCATCATCATTATGATATCATCATCATCATCATCATCATCATCATCATCATCATCATCATCATTATATCATCATGATATCATCATCATCATCATCATCATCATCATCATCATCTCATCATGATATCATCATCATCATCATCATCATCTCATCATGATATCATCATCATCATCATCATCATCTCATCATGATATCATCATCATCATCATGATATCATCATCATCATCATCATCATCATGATATCATCATCATCATCATCATATCATCATCATCATATCATCATCATCATCATCATCATCATCATCATCATCATCATCATCATCATCATGATATCATCATCGTCATCATCATCATCATCATCATCATCATCATTATGATATCATCATCATCATCATCATCATCATCATCATCATCATCATCATCATCATCATTATATCATCATGATATCATCATCATCATCATCATCATCATCATCATCATCATCATCATCATCATCATCTCATCATGATATCATCATCATCATCATCATCATCTCATCATGATATCATCATCATCATCATGATATCATCATCATCATCATCATCATCATCATGATATCATCATCATCATCATCATATCATCATCATCATATCATCATCATCATCATCATCATCATCATCATCATCATCATCATCATGATATCATCATCATCATCATCATCATCATCATCATCATCATCATCATCATGATATCATCATCATCATCATCATCATCATCATCATGATATCATCATCATCATCATCATCATCATCATCATTATATCATCATGATATCATCATCATCATCATCATCATCATCATCATCATCATCTCATCATGATATCATCATGATATCATCATCATCATCATCATCATCATCTCATCATGATATCATCATCATCATCATCATCATCATCATTATCTCATCATCATCTCATCATGATATCATCATCATCATCATCATCATGATATCATCATCATCATCATCATCATCATGATATCATCATCATGATATCATCATCATCATCATCATGATATCATCATCATGATATCATCATCATCATGATATCATCATCATCATCATCATCATCATCATCATCATCATCATCATATCATCATCATGATATCATCATCATCATCATCATGATATCATCATCATCATCATCATCATCATCATGATATCATCATCATCATCATCATCATCATCATCTCATCATCTCATCATGATATCATCATCATCATCATCATCATCATCATCATCATCATCATCTCATCATGATATCATCATCATC